>VYZP01015104.1:0-65819 GCA_013400635.1 Hypocryptadius cinnamomeus | reverse complement strand
CCCCCTCTTTTTTTTTTTTTTTTTTTTTTTTTTGCATATTTGAAACCACATTTCTGCTCCCCTGGACATAGCAGAGGGGAATCACTCCCTGTGAATTTCTGCTGCCATGTCTGTGGAGGTGGTGGGAAAAGTGGGTTGAAAAGAAGGGCAAAGCAAGAGGCAAAAGGGAGGGCGAGGAGCTGAGCCTGCAACAAGGCAACTCCATCCATTCCTCATTGCAGGGAGGAAAATGTCCCCGAGGTCCCCTGAGCAGCCACAGGCTGGGTAAGAGACAGAGGAGGACAGAGAACCCATTTTGAAGGTGGAGAGAGGCAGGACCCCAGCTGGGCTGTGTGGGATAGGGATAGAGAGAGAGCAAAGCGTGGCCATGCATGACCTTTCTCCTCCTTCTCCTCCCTTTCAGCAGGGATAAAGGAGTCCCAAAACACACCAAGGGCTGCTCCTTCCTAAGGAAGGCTCAGCACCCTGGGAGAGAGGGATCAGTCCTCACCACCTCTCCCAGAGAGAGCAGTGGGAATAAAAAGAAGCATCCCCAACTTTTGGAGATTTATTTACAGTGGAAGAGGGGCTTTTCTGCTTTTCCTCTGAGCAGGACATGCCTGGTGTGCCAGGCTCCGTGGTTGGAAATCTGAATTCCCCCACGCAGCTGCTGGGAGTGCACCTCTGAATGCAGATCTGCCTGGAAGTGTCCTCGTGCTCCAGCTGGCCTGTCACTATGGATTACAGCTCCTGGCTAATAGTGAGCACTGCTGGAGTCTGAGACTTCCATTAAAAGCTGATGTTTCCACCTCCCAGCCCCACAAATGGCTCCATCCCATCCCAGCTGATGTTTCTGTGCTTACGGCCTCATCTCTGGGGTAGGGAAGGAGCAAAGTGCCTCAATTTGTCTCTGTGTTAGGCAACAGTGGAACAAGTCGAAGGCAGGAAAGGAAGTTTGAGGATGATCAGTTTTGAAAGCTGTGGGTAATTTTCTTGAAAGTTGACCTTACCCCTTGTCACCAGCACATCTGTAGTACTGGAGCCCCATCCCTCTGAAAGCAACAGTACAACTGAGCATGGAGTTACCCCCCTGGAAGAGTCCTTGAGGGAAATGCTTCATTAGTCCAAGTTACACTATGGAGTGTCTTTGGAAAGGAGGAATGCTCCTGCAGGGAGATATTGCCCATCCGTGCCAGACACTGCAAATCACAGCGAGCCCTTCATCACCTGAGGGTCTGAGAGCTGCTGAGAGATCCAAAAGAACTGGCATGGACACTTGACCTTTCCTCAGTGCCAGGAGGAGATCACTGACCAGGAAGAACAGCACATGCTCAAGCAGGCTCTACAAAGGGAGGCAAGAAGGTCTGGAAGAGCTGAGAGCTGTTTGTAAAACAAACAGTGCAGTTTCAGCACAGCCTGTGCAGTTGGCCGGCGTTGTCATCATTCGTGGGCAGGCCCAGGGGTGACTTCCAGTTTGGCAAGTGCCAGGTGCCATCACAGCTCCTCCTGCTCCAAGGGAGACATTCAGAATGAATGCCTACAGGGCTTCCACGGGAATGCTGAGAGATTCACACCTTTGTGGGCTGGGGGAAGGACAGGACATGCTGAGTGGTGCTTCAAAGTTTCCCTGGCATGGTGTCCTGCCAAAGGGAGCGAGCAGTCCCCTCTACCAGCCTGCAGACATTCTCCTGCTAGAACTCTTCACCCTGGATGGATCCTGCACGCCTCTGCAGCTTCCCAAAGTGACTTTGAAAGCAATCCAGAGCGAGCGTCACATTTGTGTCTTCAACAGCCTGACTCCCAGAAAGATCCTGTGCAATCAGCTGGCCAAATCCAAATCTGAAAAACACCTCCATGGCTGGTCATGATTAATTAATTCTGCCTTGACATTCCCCAGGGCACCTAGCAGCTAGTCAGAGCTGGCAGAGAAAGAGACACTGCTGTGGGAAAGGATAAATAGTCTTTCCTCAACTGCAGACATCGAATTAGATAATAAATAGCTGGCTAGATACATAATTTTGTATGAGTGTTAAATTAAATGCAGAACAGGAATACAACTGGCTTATCCCTGTGAAATCAAAGGTGTTGGGAAGGAGTTTCCAAAGAAAGAAGAGTATTTAGAGTCTGCTGTGCTCATGAAGACATAGCCTGAAGTTATCTATCATGGCTTATGTGACTGTTTACAATGACAGACAGATATTCTTGGACATTTTATTCCTGGTATACTATTCTCAGACCACAGCAGCTCAAGGAAACTTCCCTCTAATGTACACCTTTGTTTTGTCCCTCCTCCTGCGGACTAGACAACATCTTTGCTCCCAAAGGATCAACACAGTTTGTCCCCACCAGCTGTTGTGGGATTAGCCTGTGCTCCTCAGGGAGCTACAGCTGCCAGCCCAAAACAGGGGCTCTCCTCTGTCCCCCTTAAACACTTGAGTCCCCTAAACCCACAGGTTCTGCCCAGATTTTCCCAGGGACCACATGGCAGAGGCTGCAGTGCCAAACAGGGGATCCTGCAGGAAGCTGGCAGGGGTGTGGTGACATGCCAGGCTCAGGTGGGGTCCTGTGGCCCAGAGCAGATGGGGACCCCTGCCAGCATGGCCAGCACAGGGAACACCATCACCCCTGTCTCATTGGATGTGCACATCCACAGCTGATGTCCCTCCAGTGCCACAAGTCGCTGTGCACAAACCCAGCCACACAAATCAAGTGCAGGGTACCCTGGTCTGAGCTCCTGTCACAGCACAGGGCAGGGGTCTGCTGGTTCCCTTCCCCATCCCCCAGTCCTGGAAGCCTCTGCTTTGGCCCCTGTATCCCAGAGGAGACAAGTCCCACCTTGCAGATATGTTGATGTTCTCCTCCTGAGACATTCAGCTCAGACTCTGCTCCCATTGCAAGGAGGTTTCTGAGCGTGCAGGGGATTCCTCTGCCTTCCTGCACCTTCATCCAGAGTCTGAAATCAGCTCAGATCATCCTGTTCCTCCTTCTTTGCAGCTTTCCTTCACCCACCTTGCTCCTCCTTTCTCCATCACAGCAGGCACAGTCAAGACATGTTATTAACACTTGCCACTTCGTTAGCAATCTTCTCCAGGAGGAGCAGAGGAGAAAAGAGGAAAGCTTGCAAAAACTGGAGAGGCAGGAAAGTTGGATTAAAGGAAGAGTAGCAAAGACTTGAAGGTGTGAATGAGAAAGTGCAGGAGTAGAAGGAGTATGAGACAAATCTAATGGGTGAGAAAGAGATTCATAATTAATCCTCAGGCTGGTGAGAAAGCAGGGAATGGAGTCAAGACCACACTCTTCTCTGTATGGCTCTGCTCCTGATTTACTTTGACTTCAGACAGATCTTTTTATTTTCTCCTTTTAACTCCCATCACTCTGGACTCTTTGAGTATCTGTTATTTGAGGTAGGAATTGTCTTTAACTGTGTGCAGCAAAAAGGAAACTGCAATCATAGGCACTAAAGGATGAGAGACATTGTTTTTAACACATCCTAAAATTAAGCTCAGAAAAGTGCTCAGGGATTGTCTGCCAATGTTTATTAATTCAGATTGAATTCATTACATAGTTACTGTCAAAAAGTGGGATGGAAAAAAATTAAAATAATCAAAGTACATGACTGCATTATTTCTTAATGTAAATGATTCATGATGAGATGTCTATAAAGTGGATCTAGAAGGAAATGCTAAAAAAACAAAACCAACCAAAAGTGAAATAATACGGTTATAGAAAAAAAAAAATATATTCATTTATACAAAATTCAAGTTTTGAAATTATTTTCTACTCTCTTTTCCTTTTAGTCTCAAATAAAAAATCTTTTTCATTCTTCCCCTGCCACACTAATTATATTTAAATAATAATTTAACAATTATATTTAAATAATAATTTAATTTTTTCCCTTCATTTTNCCCTATCCATTTGACATCTAAATGTCATACCCACTTTTTTGGGGGGCAGTTCGCTATTGGTAAAAAAAAAAAAAAAAAAAAAAAGAGAGAAATCATTATTCACCTATTCCTACCAGGAATTCCAATAACTGTCTGTCAGATCTTCATAACAACATGAGGGATCTCAGCAAGGCTGAGTTTCTCTGAGTTCCTTAAGCTGGTGACTTTCAGAGTCCTTTGCTGTCTTCTAGTCTAAACCTGCATTCAACAGAGAACTTAAAATGAAATAATTACAGCAAAATAGATGAGCAAAGCCCTGTATCAAAAATGAGTGAAAAGTCCCCAGGAAATAATCTGAGAGTGAATTTACTTTTTCCATTAGAAATTGCCATATGCTGCTGGTTTTCTTTAGGACAGTGACACCATCCTTTTTCACTCTCTATTTCTCTGAATTCTTCCTTTCACTTCTCATGATTTTCCTTTTTTTTTTAATCACCACAGAACCAAACAGACACAAAGTCCCTACAGAAAATTGGCACATGTGATGTCCAAGTGCCTGTGACATCAAGCCAAAAAAAAAAAAAAAGCAGCAGAGCTCCCTCCATCAGCCATCCCTGACTCAAACCCCTGAAGAGCACTCGGAATGAGACACAGGCACAGCCTGTTCCAGGGATCCTGCTCCTCAGGCAGTGTCTGCATCCATTTTTGTGTCTCCTTTCTCCAGCACAGGACCCTGCTCACAGCAGTCTTGGTCCTGGAGGTATTCAGGGAAGCAGCACCTGCTCAGCTCCCTGCATGCAGAGGATTTAAAGAAAATTAGGTATGTGTGTAGGAATTGAGCATCTAAATATTTCTGGATGTTTCCACATTGCCAAAGATCTCAGCTCCCTGTATTAGTTTGCTCTTGGAGCTTCTCCAGGAGGAGGAAACAAGCTTCTCCTCAGAAGTAACCCAGTTCTGGGTATATTTTGCTTTATTAACATCAGTTTTGGGAAATATGAGCAAGCACAAATCCTCCAGTGTTTTATTGTCATCTTCCACAGTCCTGCAGCACTGTCCCAGCAGATGCTGCATGCTTCAACACTCTGCACGTGGGGCATGGGAAATGCACCCTGAGTCTCTGAACACAAAAATTCCGTGTTATTGAGCTGGGAATCAGTCTTCATATCCCTTCAAGTGCCTGGAATTTTAAACTCACACCTAAAAATAAAATCCAGAGTGTGTCTCAGCTCTCCTGTTGATTTCCTTTTCCCGAGTCCAAACGTTACTGATGGAGGTCTGGAGAGCAGAGCTGTGCAAGGGCAGCAGAGTGTGTTTGTCCCCAGCCCTTCCATCCACCACTGCCACTGCGCCCGAGGGAGGGTCGTGCCCCAGCATCAAAGACGTGTCCCTGTGATGTGACACACGAGGGTTTGGGGACTGCACTTCACTGGTGTCAAGGCTTTACAGAAGAGCTGCCTCAGAGGAGCAGCAGTGAGAAAAAAAAGTGCAGCCACGGACAAAATCTCCGTCTTCAAACTCAACAAAGTAATGAGAAGCACTGCAGGAGGATCCACTGGTAGGAAGGACCTATCAGCCTCTTTTGCTCTTCTATTTAATGCAGGCAGCTTTATCATTAATTGCTATTTACTGCAAATGCTGAAGTTGGGAAAACGATTAATATGAAACAGCAGCCTTGATTCAGCATTCTTAAAGCACAATGCACATGTCTGTGTGTGTGTGTGTGTGCACTTGCAAACTTCATTTTCTATACTGTGTATGTAAAATACTCATTTCTGTGTGCAAGGGAGGGAAACAAATACAATTAGTGTGTTCTTCCCTTATCTAGTCCAGTAAAAGCCAGTTCTGCCAGTGATCTTAGGCAATGAGGAGAGAGATTAATTCAGGCTTCAGATTTCTGAAGAAGGAGCCATTTTATTGGGGTGGAAGGGAGAGAGAGGCAAACCAGCACTGCTTTTGCCCAGCACTGGAAATGTAAAGAGTCAGCATAGCTGACTACCAGTCTTTGGGGGATTATATTTCCTGAGGACAGGGGTTGCTGAATTCTTTAAAAAATCCCAATTTTCCTTCATGCCAAACTTGGATCCAAGTTCCCTGGGTAGTTCCCATCCGCAGAGCTGCAGCACTGAAGAGATTCAGCTCCTGTGCATGGAAACACATGCATTTAAAAAGCTCTTCTGCAAAGCTCCCAGCCTAAGTGACCTGCTCAAGGTCATATATAACATGTCAGTGACAGCACCACGATTGAACTATCTCACTACAGCGCTGCTTTATTCACACAGTGCTGCTGCATCCCAAAGCAGCCACTGCTGCCTTCCTCTCCTTATCTCATCCTCCTTAGAGACACATCTGTCCTGTGCTCCGTAAACCATAATATACCTGTAGTCTTTTATTCACTATCTGTCACTGGGCAGTTTTATTACAGATCCCTGAATTATCCAGCCTAGACTACAATCTACTTATTCCTGTCAGCCCTTCTTGCTTCCAACCCTCACCTCACCTTTCAGCCTTGTCAGTGTTTTAAGGTTTTCAGGTACTTGAAATGCAGGGACAATTCTGATTCTCGGGGAAAATCCAGCAGAATGGCACTGAGGCCAGCCTGCTGGTCTTCCTCTCTTTCCTAAATGCAGATGGTTGGAAATCAGAAGCTTGCACTGGTTTCTGTAGTCTCATTTGAACCAATCCTTCAAGAATACTAACAGCTGCCATTTTAGACCTCTGATCCCCATTCTTGCTATCCATAAAATTTTATTCCCCTCCTTTCCCTGCTCGTTTCATCAGAAATCAATCTTCCAATAATGCAGGTAAATTGCAGTCCTACCTTACAGCTATTTTTTTTTTACATGCATGCATCTTGCTGGTGAATTTTGCAGAACAAAAACTCCCTCATCCATCCCTCCCAGCCCAGGCCATGAGCACAATAATCATCACACTTCCACAACACCTCACCGGCAGATTTGCACCTGCCACTCACATCTCTCTCTTTTTTACCATCCAGGAAACAAAGGACTCGTTCCTCCCGATGTGGCAATTTGTCTGAGCATTCACACCTGTCCCAGCAGCGAACTTTGTGTTCGCAGCACCAGCTCCCCGCTCCCTCCTCCCAGTCACACAGCTGTCAGAACTTTATCCCATCTATTGATGTGTTTTCCTCACAGCCACCAGCTGCCCATCCTTCCCACCTTTCTGAAGGGAGTGCTGCTTTATTACCTGACCATGGGAGAGCATCTCTGTTCACCCACAGATGTTCATGGCCAGTGCAGAAGTGGCCCTCAGCAAGTGTCACCTGCTGAAGCTGAACTTCCCTGTCTGTACTCAACAGCCTTGTTTCTCTTCACCCAACTTCTGTCTCCAGCAACAGGAACAGAATGGCTGATGGAGGAGGAAAGTTATGGAGAAAGGCACATTCCTCCTCCCTCCCAGCAGCATGGCGATGATTGAGCAGGACTGTGCCCAACACAAGGCAGGCAAGGGGAGTCACCCTGGGACCCTCAGGAGGATGGGACTGTGGGGAAAATATGGGGAGAGGACATGGCTCCATAGCTGATCTCTGTCCACCCTGTCACTCCTACCAAGCTGCTTTGGTTAGGATTTCATGCACCCACTTGTCTGTCACAGCCTCCCTGCATCAGTTTGGGCAGATTCTTTAAGGTGACATCTTACAAACACGTTGGAGGCTGAATTTTCCAAGTGTTCCCCATATCCCATGGCAGTATTTAAGGTCCTTCTTTTTTATAATATTCTGGAACCTTTTGCCACCAACTACTTTCAAAACCTGTCAAGGCAAGATTGAAATTCTTCTACTGACAGGATTTGAATTGTTCTCCGAGCCTTGTGCTGCATTTCCTCTGGTACTGGACAGAGGTGACAGCATTCCCTGTTTCTTTTCCTCCTCCTCTGTCCAGGCAGCAGGCCCTTGGGCACAGGGAGCTTGTATCCCTACAGAACCTGATGCTGAGAGACTCCAGGCTCATCCCAGCTTTGTGCCATCCTGCAGATGCTGGTGCTGATAGAGGACACTGAGCTGTGCAGTTCAGGGTCACTGCTGCTGACTGTAACCACACGTTTCATGTCCCACTTCAATATCTATTCTAATCACTGAAATTACTTTTGTGGGAGTTGACACAGAAGAAGAGATTGCTGGATTGATATTCTGTCTGGCATTGATGAAAACCTTTTTATAATACCTTAATCCAGCACCCACAGAAGCAATTTGCTAATCTCTTGCTGACTTAGCTTCCAGCGGGATCGACCATAGGCAGTGACATTACCTGGCCAACCATATTATGTTCTTTTTATGCAGAGAGAAGATGTCCTTCCTGACCCCAGAAGATGGTCATCCTTTGCTTTGAAGCCTGAGACCTGATTACCATTGTCCCAGATTGCAGGGCTGCAAATGCTATTAATTGCTACAAAGTTATGTAGCCTTTTACACTTCAAATCCATCCGGACTTTCATCTCAGCGACATCCTGCAGCAGGGAATTGTGTGCCTTCACTATACACTGAAGAAAGGACTATTTCCTTTTAATTTGCTTTAAAAGTTGTGCCCTTTAATTTTGATGTGTCCCCTTGTTCTTCTATCATCAAAGTGTTAAAATACTTCTGATCACGTTTCATTTTAACCTTCACATACCTTTGTACTGGGATCCGAATGTCCCTCCTCACTCCCAGCTTTCCCAGACTAGATGAACTATAATTTCCAGGCTTCCCTTATTTAACTTGTTAATATTTGTAAAGCAATTTAAAATGTATTAATATGGTTCAATTATAATATCACTTCTATTTTCCATCCTTCCTTTTAATGTCTCAAGTGTCCATCTAATTTGCCATCAATCTCCATTGATTCTCCCTCTGATGATATGTTAGTCTTTATAATATCCTGGGGAATATTTCTTCTGCCTTCCTGACCAGCATTTTGGAACAAAGAAGCTGCATACTGATGAACCATAAACATGATTCACTCTGCACTCGGTGTGTGTATAGATTTGCTGTTGCTTAGGCTTTGGTCTTGGAAATCAGTTTCATTATGTCCAGGGGGCTGTAATTATAAATTTGTCTGTGTGATTCCAGTTGCAGGATTGGGCTCTTTGTGGTTCTGATTGCTCTGGGCCAGTGACAATTGAGCCCAGGTGTGAAAAAAGTCTGTGTTTGATAAACTTTGAGCAATATCTGAGAACTCAGTGACACATCCTGCAGCAGCAGGGCCTTTGAGACAAGAGGAGTGATTTTGACATCTATCCAGTCACAAAGAGGGGAGAAAATTGAGATATAGTTATTCACCCCTTCTCTTTCTCATAGAAAGCTGGGAGACAGCCAAGGAAATTATGTGGTACTAGATCTAAACTCCCCCCCCTCCCCCAAAAAAAATACTTCAATAGATAACTTGTAACTTACTCCATTACTGCAGAATGTTATGAAAACACAAAGCATGAATGGAATCAATAAAGAAATAGTCTCACACAGGACATTCCATCTGGCACTGCAGATGACAGTCCTCAGACAATCACTGACTTTGCACGTCCCCACACAGCTGAAAGGTCATCCCAGGAGTGACAGCGCTCATCCATGTCTTTCTGATCCCTTTAGTGTCCTACTGTTGTGGTTAGAACACTTCTCAGATTTTTTCCAGTCTTAACAAGGCCCAATCCAGCTTCATCAGCAAAATAGATCCCTCCTTCATCCCTCATCCTCCAGCAAATTCCCTGAGCAACACTTCCAGCTCCAACCAGTCTTTTCACTTTAACTCTTCCCCCACAAAGCAAAAAGGATTGATGCACATGTATCTCTAATTGTACAAAAATGGTTTTATCTAAATATTTCTAAACTCAAATTTCTGCTCTTTGGTTACTTTAGGTAAATACTGCAGGAAAATCCTAATTGGTCTCTTTTCCCTGGTTGACCAGATTTATCTATTCACTGGCCTAAAACATGGTCCATCATTTTCAAATACTTTACAGTTCTCTTTTAGGAGAGTGGAAATGGCAGATAAACACATTATCAGCATTCTCCAGCATAAAACAGCAAAGCCTGGAGTTGTTTTGCAGAAGCAACTCCGAATTTGGACGACATGACAATAAGCAATTCTAGAAATAGCTGCTCGTCTTAAGGCTATGTTATAGGGATCCTTGTTGCTGCTTTCTTCTCTCTGTTCACAATTTTAGCACAAACACTGTGCTGTCTTTGTTAGTTCTTCCCTTTGACTTTCTCAGTATTTCTTAGGCATTCTTCGGTCTCAGCTTGTACCTCCTGAGCTCTCGCTGCTCCCTCAAAACACGCCTTTGATTTTGACTGCAAACCTCGCTCAGCACAGAGCAGGGCGGGAAATGGCTGGAATAACATTCCTGTTCCAGGCAGGAAGGTGGTCTGAGCCAGGAGGGACCCAGAGCCACATATGTACCCCAGCATATGTCTGAGGGCTCTGCTTACCCGCTCACCATCTGTACCTGCCTGAAGAGCAGCCACGCGCCAAGAGCAGCCCGGCTGCTCCAGCACCCGCGTCCTGCCTTGCTGGTGTCTGTTCCACTGATCCCAGAAGTCCAGCTAAGGATTCACACCTGCTCATCCTGGTCCTCCTGCCTGCTCTGAATCCCCAGCCTCCTCCCTGGGGTCACAGCTCATTTCTGTTCATTCTTCCCTGGTTAGTTTGAGCTGCTTTGTAATTTTCCACAAATTCCTTTTATTTATTTTTCTGGTCCTGCAGCCTCACCTGGAATGTGCTGCCTGCACGAGGTGATGGTTTTAAAGCTCACCCTCCCTGTCTTCCACTCTGCTTAGCAAGTCAGCATCCACAGCTGCGAGGATAAATTACCACAGAGGTCTCCAGTGTTAGCAATGTATCTGACAGCCACACACACAGCTAGGGCAGGGTAAAGAAATGGCTAAATGGGATCGGTTGTGCCGACTCAGGACTTCTGGCCAAAACTGCATCCAAAACCATGATGGACACAGTGGAGTCCAGAGCACAGGCCAGGTTCTAAATCACACTCTAAATCAAAGCCTAAGAAAGAGATCCTCACTCACCACAGAGCCAGTTAACAGGCCTGGCTTCGACAAGCTGCAGTGATTTACAGCAAGAAGCTGCAAGCTTTTCACAGGAACTTGCTGTACAACATATTCCAGCTGTAATATGCAAAGGTATTAAAGTCCAGGCTGTAAGAAGACCTGTCGTAGGCTTCAGGATGTATCCTCTCTACACACCAGGGTAAAGGACATACTTCCTGTCAGGATAGCAATGAGACAGGTCCCAAGCATGAAAAGACTACAGGGTCCAGAGCTACTCTACTGGAAACTGGGAGTACAGAGAATGGATGGGAGGGAGATCTCCCTCTACTCCTATATTCTCTTTTGATATCCAACCAAAAGTCCTGAAGCAAATTGTTGGGGTTTTGTTTGTTTTCTGGAGCTTCTCTTATGTGTGAGAACCTCTCATAGCTTGGTTTGCAAGCTTGGTGTGTCAGCTCTGAGCTGACTTTGCTGTAATTCATGACTGTCTGAGAGGGAAGATGTCTCTGTGACGGAAATACTCCACCAAATAGTGCCCACTGCTAACACACACACACACACACACAGAGAATTGTTCTAGGGCTGCAAAGCTCTGCTGGTGCTCCTGGCACATCAGTTTCTACCTCTGCCCAGCATTTCCATCAGTGAACAACAGCATGTGTCTGGCAAAGGCAATTCACTCCATCCTCCTCTGCAGGTGACCCTCTCTAGATTATTCACTCCTCTATGACTTACTGTTATTCCTATTGCCACTGGAGGAGGTGATCCATCAGCAGTGCAACTGGTTGTTTTTCTGGAACAGGAGCAGGGAATCACATGTGTGAGAGTTCAAGCACTGGGGAATGCTATGTCAACACCCAGAAACATGCCACCACCACGGGTGCCACCGTGGGTCCCACTCAGCCAGCCCTGCAGCAGACACAGCAGCAGCTCTGTGCAGAGCTCAGCTCTGCCAGCTGCGCCGTGCAGGCAACAATAAAATGGATGTAGAACACATGACTTCAGAAGAACAAATAGCAAAAACAAATAAACATCTTTCTCCTGTGAAGCTGCTTGCAGGTCCTGCCTCAAGGCTGCAGGAAAACAACTCCCCAAGCAGGGGGCTGTAAATGTTGTGTTAAACTCCCCAGACCAGGCTCAGGGGAATCCTGTGCCTGACTCTTGTTTTCTTTCCAAAATGACATGTTCATATACCCAGTTTATGCCACCTCCACTTGGGATGTGATCCAGCATTCCTGAAATAAACTTAAGTCCTTCAATAGCCTTCAGCTCACTCTAAATCAGCTGCTCCTCTGATTTCTGCTCTTTCTCCCATTCCTCCCACTAGTCAGGACTTTTACTTCCCTGCCACTGCACAGCAACAGCTGTCCTGTGCCTACTCCAAACCCTGGGAATGTCACCTCATTTGTCTGGTCCATCTCTGCCCATCCTCTCTCCAGACAAAAGTACCTGGTAGATATATCCACTTTGCTTCCCCAGGTTTCTCTCCTTGATAACATTTCCCTTTTCCACACCATCTGCAGCCACAAGCCCTCTGCAGCCCTGGCCAGACGTGCTCCAGGCCCAGCACATCAGCTGGACATGGCCATGCAGAGGCACAGCAAACAGGGGAAAACCTTCCCTGGCATCCAAGAACACTCTGGAGTACACACATTGCCGGGAGGAGATATTTTGCCCTGACTCAGCTCAGCACCATTCCCTAACTTGGCATCCTGCTCTGGCAGCCATCTTCCAGGGGAGAGGGAGAACAGCAGGACCAGTCCCCAGTCCATGGATCTGTTTAGAGGCCAGATCTGTGTGTGTGTGTGTGTGTGTGTGTGTGGATATTCTCCCTTTCTGAAAAGCTGCTCTATGTGGCCTGGAAGGAAATGGGCCAAGGTCCTTACAGTTGTTAAAAATCTCATGATACTTTTGCAAGCAGGATGGTGTAAATCAAACAACTGGGCACAAGCTTCCTCGGTCTGGGTAATTTATATTCTGCCTCACTAAGTTCATCTCTGCACTTCCAATGCATGAAGTGATTTTTCACTTCCCCTGTAGTATTTGCTGGCACGGAAAAGCTGCTGGGCTCTGTCCCAGAAGTAGCTGCATTTCATCACCGGGTGAACGATCCCTGCTCGTACCGGGCCGGCCCCCCGCAGGCTCTGCCCGCCCCGCGGCTCTGTAGCGGGAGGACGCGGCCCGCACCCGTCCAGCCGCAGCTGGGCTCCAGGAGCAGAGCCCCGCCGGCACCGAGCGCCCACCCCTGGCCCCTCCGCCTTATCCGCGGCTGGGGATGGGAGCGGGGGATGAGGGAAGGGATGCGGGCAGGGATGCAGGCAGGGCTGAGGGCACGGATGCAGGCAGGGATGTGGGAAGAGGTGCAGACAGGGATGCGGGAAGGGATGCGGACGAGGATGACTATATGCCGGGGAATGTGGGCAGGGGTGCGGGCAGGGGATGTTGCCGGCGAATGCGGGCAGGGATGATGCGGGCACGGATGGTGATACTCCGCGCCCGGCGCTGCGTGGAGCCACAGCGCCCCCTCCTGGGGCCCGGCGGCACCGCCCGCCCGCCGCGCTGGCGCAGGCGGGCTGAACGGGGCTGAGCCCGGNCTGAACGGGGCTGAGCCAGGCTGAACCGGGCTGAGCCAGGCTGAACCGGGCTGAACGGGGCTGAACCGGGCTGAGCCGGGCTGAACGGGGATGAACGGGGCTGAGCCGGGCTGAACGGGGATGAACGGGCCTGAGCCGGGCTGAACGGGGCTGAACCGGGCTGAACCGGGCTGAGCCAGGCTGAACCGGGCTGAACCGGGCTGAGCCGGGCTGAACGGGGCTGAGCGGGGCTGAGCCGGGCTGAGCGGGGCTGAGCCGGGCTGAACGGGGCTGAACGGGGCTGAGCCAGGCTGAACAGGGCTGAACCAGGACGAACGGGGCTGAACCGGGCTGAGCGGGGCTGAACGGGGCTGAGCCAGGCTGAACAGGGCTGAACCGGGATGAACGGGGCTGAACCGGGATGAACGGGGCCGAGCTGGGCTGTGCGGGGCTGAGCCAAGCAAAACTGGGCTGAGCGGGGTGTGTTCCTTTTTGGGGGGGGCCCTCCCTGATTTCACACCTCCTAACACCGTGTCTCACAGTGCTCGGGTGTTCTTCACCCTCATTTATGTTCTTCAGCGATTTTTCCCAGCCCTCCCCAATCAATTTTTTCCTGCTTTGTCAACATCTCTGCATCAGCTGTAAATACCAAGTCCTGGGTAAAGACTAGAAATCCCCATCCATTCCTGGAGGTGGGCAGGGAGCTGGGTGCGGATCCCTGGTTCTGGAGTCAGTTCTTGCCATGCTCTCCCAAGCAATGCACCTGGAGAAGGTGGTGGGGCTCCTGCCTGCACAAAGATGGGAGGATTTGGCTTTGAACTATTTCTGTCATCACACAGACAACAATGACTATTGTCTGCTGGCAGACCCATTCCCACGGAGTGTTTAGCATCCGCCTTACACATACTTCCAATGTAGTAAACAGTGGTGGTTAGGAGGGAACAGAGACAAATCCTGTGCCATTTCTTTTGGGACACATTTTACCTAAACCAAACCAATTCACTGTATTCTCCTCTCCAAAGTTTTAACACAGACTTTGGTCAGCCTCATCATATTCCTGCTTTTGGAGGCTTGTCTCCTCACTAGGCCCTATGGAAAGAGGGGAAGAGGAGGAAGGTCAGAAGGGAATGTTAAACACCTCTAACACCAGTGACATCATCTCCCCTGTGCCCAGTCTGTCATTTCTGATCAAAGGGGCATGCAAAGGGAGTATCTGTTCCCTGAGGATGGGAGGGATTTTCTCTGAACCAGGGTAAGACTGAAGTGGAGACTTGCATTGTGTATTTTAGCCTTAGATGTGTGTGTGGCTCTGCTCACACACACTCACACACATTTAAAAGCTGTGTAACTCCAGCAGAGCTCTTTCCATACTCTCATTCTCCAGCTCTTGATCAGAGAAGGCATGATGAGTATGGAAATGCCACCGCTCCCCCAGCCATTTCCCTGCTTCCCTGTCTGCTGCTTGTCTGCCTTTCCAGTAGTGAAATCATTCCCAAGTCCTGGGAATCTGCAAAGAGCCATAAAACAAGCGTAGACACACCAAATGTAGAGGATTTTCTGCTGAGTTGCAAAGGGCTTTGGAGTCAGACAAACCCCAAATCAATGCTTGGAGCTAACTACAAGAGAGAAAGCTACACTGGAGGAACAAACCACCTACTGCGATCCCTGCAAAGAAGACAGCATGTGTGTGCTCATGTGAACTTCTGAAGGTTTGATTTACATAATAAGAATATCAATGCAGCTATTTCTGCCCGTTCAGGGTGTGTGGATCCCACCTGTGTGGCTGAGCGTGCGGGAGCTGCGGGGCCGCAGAGCTTGGAGAGGGGTTTGCCTCCACGGCAGAGCGAGCCCGAGGTGCTGTGTCTGAGCCTGGGGTGGGCTGTGAGCTCCACAGCATGTGCTGGCTGTGCTTGGCGTGTACATGCTCCAGGGAGACCACGGTGGCTTGTCTGGGGTGTGTGGGAGGGAGATAGTCCAGGGCTGTCTGTCTGCTACTCGCAAGCAGAGCAGATCGGTATTTTTCCTTTATAAGGAATTTTTTTCAAAAGCCTTTCATGTTCCTTACACCAAAGCCACATCTCCTCTTTACTCGCTCCCTCCTCCTCTCACTGTCTCCCAAATACTTCTCCACAACTCCTGGGAAAGCAGATTTACTGCCATGAACACATTATTATTATGCAGCCAGATGAGCAGCCAGAGTAAAGCATGAAGGACCCTTCTGTCCTGCCTAGTGCAGATGTCAATCACACGGCTAAATTCAAACACCAATTCTGCCAGCATTTCATCTGCTGCTGGGTTCCCTCCATGAAGAGGAGACTGCATCCAAGAAGTGACACCTCCTCCCCTTCCCCACTCTCTGGTACGAGCACGGGGGAACTCTCCAAAGCTAAAACACACACACCTATAACCCCCCTCCTCTCTCCAGGTGGTCTCTGGGGCTTTAGACCCAGCCTGTGCTGGACCCCGGGGATGATGCAATGGCATGAAGATGCCCTCCGTCCCGCCATTCCACAAGGACTGGAAAAAGGCAAAGTTATGCTCCACACCAGCCTCACAAGCAGCACCGAACGGGGAAATGAATGTGAGGAAAACCCATCTCCAGCACCGTGGGGTGCAGCTCCCCGCCATGCCTACCCTCCCCCGGCTCTGCCGCTGTCTCCCATCCCCGCTGGAAGTAGAGGCAATCAGCCCAGTGTGGGATTCGAGGCGACAGACTTTCCTTTTCCTCCGCGATTTGCTTGTCACTTGCGAAAGCGGAGCAGCGGATTAAGTGGAGATGACACCATCTCCTTGGGGACGGTCCCCCCCTGCTCCGGGATGTATCGATACTCCGGAATACAGATGGATCCCGGCTGCCTCCCACCCCCACCGCCACCCCGCCTCGCTGCCAGCCCAGCCGCGCCGGGGCTGAACCCCATCCTCGGGGGGGGCTGCCCCAGTAAAAAGCAGCGCTCCCATCCTTCCCAGTGCGCGAATCTCGGCCCCTCGCTCAGCACCACGCGTGCAGAACGGCTAACGGAGCTGCGGGACTCGGCCATCCATCCCCCCCCGGCCAGGCGGCGCTGCCCAGGGCGGGGGTGCGGGCAGGGGGGGCGGAGGGGCCGTTACACAACGCGGGCAGGACGGGGGAGCCGGCCCCGGGCAGGGGCAGCGCCGCAGCCGCAGCGCAGCGCTCGCCTTACCTGATGCTAATGTCCCTCTGTGGCGGAGATCGGCTCGCCCGTGGGTTTTATTCGGCTCGGTAGGAACTTGTGGGAGAGCTTCTCTGTCCAGCTCGCATACTGGGTGCGGGGCTGATACTGCAGGCGTGAAAATCCTGGGGCTCTAGCAGTCCTTTTCATGCTCAGACAGAAAATCCCCTTCCTTGATCCAGATCGCGGGCATTAAGGGCAGAGGCAAGGGAAAAAAAAATAAATTCCGCTTCTCCCTTTCTTCCTTTTCCTTTTTCTTGCCTTTTTTTTCCCCCTTCCTGTGCCCCCCCTCTCTTCTGCTGCTCAGTTCGTAGCCATCGGGGGAAAGAGCAGAGGCAGCAGGGAGAATGGAGAGGGGGTTAGAAATAAAAATGAAAAGAGCTCCAGGAGGGAAGCGAGAGGCTGGGCTTGCTGTCGGGGGAGGGGCTTGGAGCGGGCTAGAGAGGATGAATGGGGAAGAGGAAAGCAAGGCGGAGCCCCAGCTTGGCCATTTTATTCTAAGAAGTGTTTTGTACATAATTAGAGAAGGGGAGGGGCCGGGGGCAAAAAGGAGGGACTTAAGCTCCGGCCAGACGGAGCCTGACGAAGCCTGGGCCGTGGGAAGGGAGGGTGAGACCGGGAAGGGCCGCGGGATGGGGCTGCGGGAGGGGTCGAAACTTGTCCGCCGAGGGGGGATCCGAAGGGTTTTGGGGAGGAGGCTGCAGCGGGGCCGGTTGCCATTCCAGGAAGATCTCATCTATTTAATTTTTTTTTTTTTCCTACCCCCACGCCTTCAGTTTTCTCCTCCCGGACCCGGAGAGCTCCCGGCTGGTGGGAGAGCAGGATGCTCCCGGCCTCGCTCCGGGCATCCCGTCGCTCCTTGGGGAGCTGGGCCGGGGCCGAGCCGCTCCCCATCCCCGCCGGGCGGGCGGGGTTCAGCACCGCGGACAGCGCCGGCCGTGCCGGGAGAGCGGCGCTGAGCCGGGCCGAGCTGAGCCGGGCCGAGCTGAGCCGAGCCGAGCCGGGCCGAGCTGAGCCGGGATGAGCTGAGCCAGGCTGAGCTGAGCCGAGCCAGACCGAGCTGAGCCGGGATGAGCTGAGCCGAGCTGAGCCGAGCCGAGCCGAGCCAGGCCGAGCTGAGCCGGGATGAGCTGAGCCAGGCTGCATTGAGCCGGGCTGAGCCGAGCTGAGTCGCATGAACTGAGCCGGGATGAGCTGAGCGGAATTGAGATGAGCCAGGCTGTGCTGAGCCGGGTCGAGCTGAGCCGAGCCGAGCCGAGCTGAGCCAGGCTGAGCTGAGGTGAGCGGAACCGAGCTGAACTAACAGGATGCAGCCAGCTGTGTTCCCGGCCTGGCTGTGTCCCCCAGGTGGAAGTCCCTCTGCTGGGTTTGGGGATGGCTTGGGATGAGGAGTGGAGATGGGGCTCATCCAAGGGCATGACCCACCCAGATAAACCTCAGCAGACCAGCAAAGGCAGCCCAGTGTAGGGGCAGAGCTTAACAACGCTGTGATGTGAGGCTTCCAGACAGGAACCCTGAGGTTTCCAGACACTGCCCTTAGGCAGGGGTGGGGCTGGGCTGGGCTGGGCTGGGCTGGGTGATGCTGACAGAGGGAAAAAATCAGCCACCTCGTGCAGGGTATGTGGGGCAAGGAGGGCAATGGGAGATGCCCTCCTTCCTGCAAGGACAAGCCCTCCTCTGGCCTGCAAGGACACTCTGTCCTTCTCTCACCCATCCCCTGTGGCTACAGAACATTGTCTTAAGCTAAATCTTCAGCAAATCTTTCCTAAGCAGAATTAGAAGCTGTTTCGTTAACTGCAAGCTGCTCTGACAGGGCTGAAGCTCAGCTTATGTCAATGACAGGGTACCCAAATCTCCCGAGATGTGCCTTTTTCCAAGGGGCTGTTCAGCCACAAAGCACACTTCCTGGTGAGCCACCTTGGAGTCTGTCACACTGGCTCAAATAAAGGGCTGAAATGATTCTCACAGATTCCCCTGGTGCAAGGCTGCAGAGGAAACTCCACAGCAGGGAAAATTCAGGAATTGGGTCTTACACAGAACATACAAACAAGGTCAAAGCCTTTGTTAAACAAATAAATGGCACTTGGGGTTATCATCAGTGTGTTTTTGCATTGATGCTCTTGGCATTTACCAGAGGTAGAAGGGGAAGCCTTGTGTCCTGCATGAGGCTGTTTGAAATTAAAGCAAAGGCTCCATGAGCCTGCAGTGCAGCCACCTGGGATTTGCCAACTCAACCAATGCAACAGTTCTGGGTGTCTTTCCTCATTACACCTGAAAAGGCTTCTGTGATTTGGTCTAGCAGGATTTGGCACCACCCAGAATGATATTTCGTATTCCTGTGAAGAGGGAGAGAAAGAAAACAAGTGAGGTGATACTCTTCAGGCACCCAGAGGTCTCACAGACCTAGGGAACATTTCATCACCCAAGGGCTGCAGCTGCATCAGGTGAGGGTTGGGTTGGATATCAGGGAAAGGTTCTTCCCCCAGAGGGTGCTGGCACTGCCCAGGCTCCCCAGGGAATGGGCACAGCCCCAAGGCTGCCAGAGCTGAAGGAGTGCTTGGACAACGCTCACAGTGACAAGATGGGATTGTTGGGGTGTTTTTGCAGGGCAAGGAGGTGCACTGGATGATCCTGGTGGGTTCCTTCCAACTCAGGGTATTCCATGATTCTGTAATTCTGTGATAAAAACTCTCTATGAAGTAACACTTCCATCCAGAAAGTCCAAGTCAACCAACTCCTGGGGCAGATGTCCTGCCCAGAAATAAGATTTCCTACCAATATAATAAAAATATAACCTAAAACAATGCAAAAAGAGTCGTTTTGCTTATGCTTTTCCTGTCCAGAATGTTTTCCCTGTCTCCCCCGCTCCAGTCACACATACACCAGTGATGCCTTGTTCTCAAAGCTGTGACTGTCTCTGTATCAAAAGCGGATTATTTGGTGCATTGAGTATTCAACATGTTCTCTTACAGTATTGTTGTGTTCAATGAGCTTTGCTCATCTGAATGGACACTCACTGCATAGTCCACTGGTTTAATTTGCTGCTTTGGAAACCTAAGCAGGTTACAGCATATTTGGCTATGTGTCTGTTCTTATGTGTCAAAGATAAGGTTTCTGGATGCCATTTTTAAAAACAAAATTATTTCACTTCAGTAGCTTTCTCTTTTCAGTGGTCTCTTCTTTTTAGTCTTGAGTATTTCAACTCACCTTCTCCCTACAATGAACAAAGCCTCAATCTTCACCCAAATCAGCAAAGCTCCATTGAACAAGGATTTCTATTTCTTCTTCCAGTAAGGAATTTTTTTTTTTTTGAGCTTTTAACAATTTTAGCACATCCAATCCTCACTTTTTTTCACTCTTCTTTCCACAGATGTCTTAAAAGCAATGTTTGGACTTCTTTGAACTATAATATTGTTCCCATGATGAAAATAGAAACCAGTCTATCAGAAGAAGAACAGAAATTCACAACACACAGGGTGAAAAGAGAGAGTCTCCAATTTGCATGCGCTGGGCAAACAAAAAATTATGGCAGTGACAAGGATGGGGAAACAGTAATTTGGACTCTTTATTAGAAGTTCAGGAAGAAATCACATGGAACTGAGAGACCTAGAAAGCAGAGAAGTGTCCATGTTGATCACTTAACAGCTGCCACAATGATGGACAAAGATGTTTTCATGGTGTGTTCCAGGTGTGCTGTGGGTGTGGGTTAACCCCAGTGTTCAGCTCAACACAGCACAGTCATCCCCTCACTGCTCTCCAGCCTGCACTCCAGGGGCCTGGGGGAAGAGGAAAGGGCAAATAAAGCAAGAAAACTTGATGGTGAAGAGAAAAAAAATTCAAAATTGAAGCAGTAGAAGATGATTAAAAGAAAACAAAAGAAGTGAGACAAAGGCAACCACTCACCATGTTCCACAGGTAGACCAATTTCCAGCTGGATCTCCAACAAAAGATGACTAATCTAACTAAAATTCTCTTTTTCCCCTTTTTGTTGCCGAGCAAGATGTTCATTATCAAAATCATCAGTGTGTTAACAACAAATATTTTGGTCACAGATGTACAACAGGATCCTTTGAGCTGCTATAGGTGAAATTCACTCTACCCCAAACAGGCCAGCACCAAGTGCCATTATTATCTCTTGCAAAAGGAACTGTATGTGCCAACTGCACACAGTGAATTCTTCATCTCTGTTTGTAATTCTACAGCAAAGCTCACTCCAGAGTCCCATGAGCTGGTGAAGATATTCAGACTCCACTCTGTGTTCTTCTCATGCTACAGGCAAACTTTTCTTTCCCACATATCCTGTTGTGTTGTCCTCCTTGAGGATGCACAATGTATTCTTGTCAAGGTTTCACAGACTTCATTGTTTATTACAGGCTAAAAATGGATTAAACTTGCTTTGTGAGCATTGTATTGATATTCTGGTGCTCTCCCAGTCTCTTGTGAAATATATTTCCTCTTTTTCCTCTGCAAACAATATCACAGCAAGCAGTGATCTTACCCAGACTGTGCTTTGTGCTGGCTGCAGAGATATCCTGTGCACCAACCAGATCCATCTGCTGCTGGTATCCCTGAACACCTGGAGGAGTGTCCCAGTGTTCCCCAGGCAGCGTGGGTGACACAGAGGGCTCTACCAGGCTGTTCTAATGGATGGAAGCAAGAAGGCTGTGAATGGGCTCAAGGGTCAGGCCAAGAGGAAAGGAGCATGCAGAGCCTGTTTCCATCACCCCCAAATGCAGAAATAAAGGTTTAAGTTGAATCTTCTGCAGTGGCTGGGGAAAGTCTGCCCCAATCCCTGCCCAAGACAAAATGCAGGCAGGTCCAAACAGAGTGGGAAGAAACAGATGGGAAATGTTTGAGGTTTTTGGTTTTTTTTTTTCCAATAGGAGTTTCTAGTTCCCCTGCATTAAACTGAATAATCATTCTCAGTGCAGTTCTTAGATACCTTAAAAATTATAAACTCACTCATCTTTCCAGATAGGTGCTTCCCCATCTTTGCATTGATCCTAATTTAACATGTCCCATATTTATCCATTTGGATAAATCCCTTTCCAGGTTCGAACTAACAAAGGCAGAAATGCCATAACTTCAGAATTGAACTCCAGCTGTCCTGGGCACCCACCTTTCAGGACATTTGTTCTGAGCACCATGACCTTCTGGGGTTGCAGAATTACATTTTCAATTTCATGAGATCCAGCTTTCTAATTAGCTTTTTTTGTCTTTTTTCCTGCTAGTCTGCTTCTTAGCAGATGTCTTGTGAGAAAGAAGTAATAATGATTTGTCTTTCATTGAAGTTTAAAATAAGGCAGAAACCACTCTGAGGTCAAATCTAGGAAAATAGAGTGGGCAGAAGGAGCAGTGGGAATTGGTTGTTTCCCAACTCCAAAGACTGTTTCTTACTGTCATTGACATGACAGCTCCTGGCCAAGACTAGATGATACAAATTAATGATTTGATCCATTGGATTCGTGGGGAATTATAACAGGCCAGACATTTGGTCTCAGGTATTCATCTAAACATTCTCTGCAGTTAACAGAAAGTGGTAATTTTAACTCTACAGGTGTAATCTTCCTGTTATCTTAGACAGTGTCTTTGACATGGCTTGAATTTCCTTCTGAAATTGTCTCTCTCTCTGTTGACTCTAAAGGGAACCAAATCAGTGCTTAGATGAATTCCTAAATTTTAGAAGGATGAAGCCAGAGGATTTGAATACTTTCCTTTAGAGCTTATATCTACTGATTTTCCCATTTAGGCACAAATCCATATTCTTTATTAGCAGTCTTTCATATTCACTATTGTTGCTATTGTGTGGGACCAAGCACAAGTCATCAGTATTCATCACCTGCAGTTTAGTTTCCTTCTGAACTTGGACTACGACTTTCAAAAGGGAGCTACTTGTAACTCCCAGCCCATCATGAGCTGCACAGAAGGCTTCAAGCCTCACTCTGCCTCTATCTGCAATCACTCAGCACTTCAGACCACTCAAAAAAAAAAAAAATGTTGGCAGATGAAACCCATGTGCAGTCAAATGCAGGGAATAGAATGTTCAATGGATTTTTTTTTCTTATTCCTCACTCCAACATATCTGTGTTCTTGTAACTGTTTCATATCTCACAGAGCCCCCATAAAATTCACTGCTAAGGAGATGGCAAAGCAAGAGGCATGGATATTATGAAGCAGGCATGAGGAAAAGAGGTTTTAGCTTGATTAAAAGAGGTGCAGAAGAGCCACTGTCATCCAGAGTCCGAGCTAATTCTGATGAAAGTGAGAGGGTCAGTGCTTCTGTTCTTGATTTCCCCATCCAGCAGGGAAGGCCCTACATTGGATGTGAGCATGGAATAACGGTACCACCCCCAGGAGAAATCCAAATCATGCCACAAACACACATCCCACTCATGACTGTTTGATTGATCTGATCCATTGTGACTGTTTGGGCCGTTGTTTTCAGCCTCTGGAAGGGGTGGCTTTTTCTTTTTCTCCCTGGATTGTCGTTTTCAGCCTCTAGGAGGGGTGGCTTTGTCTTTTCTCCCTGGATTAAAAATAACAGCCAAGTCACCTGGCTCTCTGCCACACAACACAGCAGGGAAATTCTGTTTTCTGGAGCCTGAGGTCCAAATCTCCAGGACAGGGAGTTCAGCATGTTCCAACAGATTCATGCAACCTAAATGCACTTTTTTCAACAACAGAAGTCCAGGTCAGAATGGACCATCAGCATTATCTTTGGACCAATATACCTGGCAAGTATTGAACATAGGGGGTAGAATAAAAAGTAACTTTTTTTTTTTCCTTTTTTTTTTTCACCACTGGGTATTATTTGTTATTTATTTGGAAGAAAATCTGAATCAGTGAGGAATGCCATGTCTGAGAGCATGCTGCTACTCTGAGATAAGTGCATTTTGCCTCAGGTATGAAGTGAGTCACCAGGTTGATGGCTGGTGCATTCCAGCACCCTGAGAAGTGGAGCTGTTGTTACCTCACAGTAACCACATGCCTTGAGCAATATTATTTCTCACCTTCAATAGGGACTTTTTATCTGGTTAAGACAAAGTGATGCCATCGATTTTCAGGAACTGTGTTGAAAGTGCTTCACAAAAAACTCTGCATAAATGCAGCCCCTCGGGCTGTTCTGGTTAGTGGCCAGAGCAGGAAAGGACAAATCAAAATATTCAAGAATCTATTTACAGAAACATGGTCAGGTAAACCAAGAAGGAGCTGTGGTGTGTGTACCCTATCCAGATGTCTAGGACCAAGATCTTTGTGTGGAACACAGCTGTTTAGATGCAGCTTTTATGGCACTGTTTCCCAAGCAGCATGTTAAAGAGCGAGTATAAAAACTCCAGTTCGTTTATTTTGTTTGGATGCTTCCCAAAGCAAAGACTGCTACGTACTCTGTGTGTGCACACCTCTCCCTGAGCAGTTCTGAACTCAGCTGCTGCCTTTCCGTGGAAATGGGGATATTCCTAACAAGGAACTTTGCCTCAATCCTTCTTCACTTCCTGCTGCCCAGACATGCCCTGGTACCAGCAGGTTTCAGATTTCCATACCAATCACTTCATTCTCTGTGGGTTAAACATTAGGCAGAAATTCAAATCTGGGGAATCCTAGAGGTTCTTTTCCCCTCTATTTTCCCCTCTGGGTATCCATTTGCAGCTGTGAACCAGCCCAGATGTCCCTTGGAGAGCATTGTCATCCTCAGTGTCCCAGTAGATTCATACCCTGAGCTCAGTCTCTGCCAGCAATGAATTCTGCACACTCAAGTCAGCTGAAAGGACTGTGGCTGTCAAGTGTTTCTTTTTGTCGTGCTCAATTCTTGTTTTCAAGCTCTTCTTATGCTTGTGACACTTTCTCCAGGAATAAACATTTATTTCCCTGTTAGTTATAGACCAATTCCCTCCCAGCCAGTCAGCATTTAACTCTTCCAATGCTTCCTGAGGAAAATCACCCAGCTCACCTCTGGAGGGAGTGATCTATTGTATAAAATGTTCAGGACCAACTTGGACACCTGAGATCTATTTTTAGCTCTGCTGCTGCTGATAGACACATATTCTCAAGGGAATCATGTTACTCCTCCTCACTTCTCCTTGCATCTGTGTAACACAAGAGATAAATTACAGATCTAATACTCTTGTCAGGATTATTTGTGTTTGTGTAACTTCCACCTGGAAGCCAGACTCAGCTAACTGCAGTTGCCCACCCAGTTTTTTTGCCTACACAACATAAAGGCACGAATGCAGCCAAATATTGAGGTATTTATGGGCAATGTTACAACTGAGAGCACCATGGTTTGGAGTTATCCACACCAGCAGGACTAAACCACCACGGGAATTCTAACTCCCTCTACCAAAGCCTCTTTGGGCTCTGTAAATCATCCTGAGGGAAATTCTAAGGTTTGCCTCACAAACCTCAGTATGGCAACAGGTGAAGTCAAAAGGAAGCAGAACTGACCCTGTTTGTCATAAGAGGGATGTAGAAAGAACCTGTTTTACACAAAACCAGAGGCAGAACTTGGAAAAAACACAGTCCCAGACCTCAGTTAAATGTCTTTAATCTTCAAATCATCCATCTCTACACATGTTGACAAAAAACACTCTATAGGGGCAAAGTAATTATTTTTATTCTCTTTCTTTCCTTGCTGCTTCACCAATACTCGATCAATATTGTCATTAAAGCTCTGAGAATAGGTTCTGTTGGTTAATCTGTGCCTTGAGTACAACAGAGAGAGAAAGGAAAACAAAAACCCCTCAATCATGTCGCTCTTCCACAGCCATCACCAGTCCATTGTTTTTTGGGAAAAGGGTCACATCCATGGATGTCTCTTTCACAAACAACAAGGCACATGGTCCTGGGTTTTCAATAGGCATTTGGAGCCCAGGAGAGCTCTCTCACCAGGGGTAATTTGTAGGTAGGTCAGGTTTAGAGGATGAACTGACTGAGGTATCCTATAAATAGCTGGCTTATTGTATATTTAGTGTATGCCTTTAACAGGCTTATGCTGCCATTAAGTCTTCTGTGGAAGAAGGGAGCCATTGTGCCACTGCAACAACGACCTAATTAGCTTTGCTGAGGATTTCTTTAACAGGTTTATTCTAACAAGTTTAAATGTCTGATAACTGATTTGTTATAAGGCCTTTTAATGAGTCTCTGTCTTCCTCTGTTGGGTTTAATTCGTGTTGCTGCTGCTCAGTAAGGTTTTGCATCTACACAGAAGGCTGATTGTGATGTGCTTAGGCTTTGATAAGCTTTATTCTTGCAGCAGATTCCTTTCAATGTGCTGAAGTAGGTGGAGGCATGTATATTCCTGTAAATAGGAATGTGTGGAAGAATGAACTTTTTTTGAATTGCATTTCAGAGCTATGCCTTTCATCCACAGAGGCCTGAGCAATCTCACAAACTCCTGCACTCAAATTCTGCTCGCGGGAAGACTCCTATTGATTTCAAGTGGGTTTCTAATCACAGACAAAATTCCTGATTGGTGCATTCACCACCAAAATGATAAGGGGTAAATTGTGCAAAAGATAACTCCAAGCATGGTCTGAGCCTGCTGATATCTCCACAGCACCCTGGGGGTCCCTTGGGTGACAGGGTGAGGTGTTCCCAAGCCTTGTCCAAGGGTGCCATGTAGGACATGGGGTTGTTCTGACCCTGATGCTGAAGGTGAGATGGTTTCAAATCCTCTGACTGGGCAAAGTATCCTATTACAGCCTCTTCCAGGCTCTCAGAATGTGCAGAGATGCACACTGTTCTTTGTGCACCTCCAAACACCTTTGTTCTGGAGGCAATTAAACATAAATTTAGCTGCACTCTTATGAGACGTTGTTTCTGTATTACTTCAGCAGGTAGGGAAACTCAAGCAAAACCTGTCAGAGCATTAATCAGAATTGCCCCATGGATCACTGGAATAGATTTTAGCTTTCCCAGCCCAGTTCTGCAATCTCAGGCTTTGTGTTCTCCATGTAGAAATAAATATGATCTTGTTCTAGAATAAAAGAAGAAAGCACCTTTGTTTAGGCCAAAATATGTTATTGCTCTTCAGATTCAAATAATAATTATAATTGATAATTAATAGTACACAGATAATGCTCAAATTTTAATCAAATTATGTATTAAATGTAATATATTACTATTATATATAACCATAATTAATAAACACAGTCAAAGTATGTGTGACCCACATTGTTACACTGTGCACCACTTGATCCAGATAATGTGGACAGACAAACTCCTCTTTTGATCTTATTCACAGTCAGATTCACCCAGGCAGTGCCTCAGCCAGAGAGAGCACCATGAACTTTATGTCTGGTGGCAGAATTTTGTGTCATCTTTAGAATGTTATTTTACACAGCAAATTAAAAAGGAGGTTCAGGGAAAAGCCAACACTTTTGCAATTGGGGAATCTGCTGCAAGAATGAAGTCATGTCTCTGTGGAAAGGGAGGAGGAACTGCAGGTAGATATATGTGCTCACACAGACAGAAAGCCTCAATCTTCTAGATTTACTTCCTAACACATTTAGGATAAGATGGAAATATTCTTATCATTTTTATAGATGAGAACCTGACAGACTGAGGGCACTTATCTGTAAAGTAACACAGAAAAGATGTGTCCAGACAGTAAATTTAACTGTTGCTTTCAAAATATCACCCCTGTTTCCTAACCCTTGGATCAACCTTCTTCTAATGGAAGCTTTCAGTCCATAGTACCTGAAACCCCTGACTTCATATCACCAGAAATAAGTGAAGAATTAACTATCATGGCTTTCTGTATAAAGGGAGTCTGGAAGAGGCCCTGGAGATAACTGCTTGTTCAATTTGCTTCACCTCAGCTCTGCCAGGGATTTTTTTTTTGGGGGGTCTGCTAGCAAAAGTTTTACATTGCAAGGGAAAAAGAAGAATTAAAAATTATTTTCCACCAAAGTTTTACTAAAGAGTTCTCAATGTGGCAGGAAATATTTCCAGGATGTGATGTTCCTTCTCAGCAGGATTTCTAAACACAGAGACTCATCTCTACAGGACAGAGATGGATGCATACTCCCTGATGGAACGGGATTTTATTTAAAAATATCAATATTTTGACCCCAAACTTTACATGGAAAGGATTTTGTTTCAATAACACTTCTCAATCACAGGATTCTACTTACACTGAAAACAAAGACAAAGAAATTTTCAGTCTGGCCCCTTGAGATGTGCAGGAGATCAGAGGCTGGGACTCCAGTTGGGTCCCTGTGTGACCCTGTGGACTCTTTGTTGCAGGGAGTGGCACTGCAGTGGGATTCTGTCCCAGCCCTCTCCACACACCCCCAGCAGGGGCTGCCATCAAGGAATGTCCCTGTTTTACCCCTGGAACACATCCATATCTGCAGCCACAGCCCCTTCCCCTGCACACAGCCTCTTACAGGAGGAACTTGAGCCAGGCCAAGGAGAGGCTCTGAGGACAATTGTCCCACCCCATCCTCACACAGTGCTCTCCAGTTCTGTGACTCAGCTGGGATGATAAAAAGCCATTTCAGCTTTAGCCAAAGCCTGACCTTAGTTATTAGCAGTACAGGTTGTGCAGAGACTGCTGATGGAGGATTTCTTTCAGCATTTCTAAGCAAGAGTGAAACCTCATCCCCAGGACTCCCCAGTTTTTCTTGCAGCCTGTTAGTATAAATCTCTACCCTCAAAATAAAAAGCCTCTTCCCCCACCATAGCTCCCCAAAAATCCCCATTTATTCCCATCCCTGCACCTGCAGTTTTATGTGAGCACAGCACAGTGCCTTCAAGTGTAAATGATGAGTGTCTGAGCTGACCTCCACAGGCTCAGACCTTCTCCATCCCTGACAGCAAGGCCAGCTCCTCCCAGTCAGCTTCTCTGTGCAGGGATAATAAAAGGAGATATACCTTCCCTCCCCACCTGTTTAACACAGTTGTTTAATACAGTAATTCTGGGAGAATGTGCATGTTGGGAATGACTTACTGTTATTGTGTGCATTTAGGGCAGCCTGAAGATTCAAAAACAGAGATAAAAAGTTCTATTATCCAAAGGGCCCCTGTGCCCACAGCAATTTTTGTGAAAATCATTTTGTTCCCTTGCAGTTTGACTTTGTTTTATCAAACACTAAAGCATTTTAAAAGGTGCATGGAAAGGAAATACATGTGCTTGCTGGAGCCACCTCAGCTAGATCAGGGATAACCTCTCCCATCTCTGCTGCCTTCTGGCTAGATCCATGGTCCTGCAAATGAAGAGGTGGGATTTAAACAACACAGCTGTTTTCTTGCTTCCTTCATTTGGAGGAGAAAAAATAAAGCAAAAAAAAGAGAGAGAGAGAAATAGTCCATTCATAGCTCCTTACACCAGCAGGAAAATAAAAATCTAAGTCTTATTTAGCAAAGAGAGAGCACAGCACACTCCACTCCTCCAAATTCCTTTGTTATTGACTGTAAAAGCCTTGTACTCTTCAGTCATTATTGTTTCTTTGTTACTTTTAAGACCAGCCTCTTCATTTTAGGACATTCTAAATTCCAAAAGCTCTTCTCACCTTTCAGACGTTAAGTTCCTCAAACCAAATATGTCTTTACTTATGTGTTCGAACATCTTCTGGTACAACAGAGCCCAGATCTTTGCAAGAATTCTGAATTTCTCTCCTATTGCAGAAAATGGTAATTTTTTCCTGATGTTTCACTTGAGTAATTCCATTGGTTGCTACATAAATGTGGAGAATGTTCCCAAGGCTTTAATGAATATTCTTTCTGCCTCCTGAAGGTTATTCAGAGCAGGAAAAAATATCAATATCTCCCCACCTGGTGTTCTGGATCCTGTCAAGCTCCCCAGCTTTGGAGGGCTGAGGCATGCAGGAATGTGTAGAAATAACATATTTGCTATTATTCTTTTAATTAATGGTTGGTCAATGCTGATCCCAGCTTCTGAGTGCTGCACTTTCAGTGGTAGAGCAAAGGAGGTGAAAGGAAAATTCTGTGCATTTAGATTAGAAAATGGTATGGATGGCTAGAAAATAATATATCCTGCTAAAAAGAGGATGGTGATAGAGCAGGTCTGTCCAGCCTTGAGAAGGGAAAGCTCCCGGGAAAAAAAATCCATGAATTTATACCACACATGTTGCTCAGTTCTGCTAAGTTAAAACACTAAAAAATTGCAGCTTTTTTTCCTCTAAATTCTGTGCAAGGTATTTTGTGTAAAATACAAAATTAACTTAGAAAAGGACATTTTGACTTCTATTTTCTGATCATTTGGAATGGTCACAAAAGATATTTTCTATTTTTTCTCCTGCCATAAAAACTTTATTCCTAAAGTAGGTGGCTGGAAGATGAACGATCCAAATTATAATATGGCACCTGGATATGGGTCTTTTTCTGAAAGCAATTGATATTATCAGATTTATAATAACTCACTTAAAATTATATCAGTGCACATCACTGATGAAATCCTTCTTTCCATATTTTGTAAGGATGACTTGTGATAAACCTTGCACTTTTCATCCTTTTTCAAGTAATACAAATTCTTAGATTTTCCCTTGCTGATGTTCCCTCCTCCTCTCTGACTCCTTTGCCAGGCTCCAGCAAACTCTGTTTTCTTGGGGATAGGAATTACCAAGAGCCAGTGATCTTTAATTACTTCAAAATGTTGCCAGACACTTCTTTTGTGGTATGCAAACCTTTCAGCCAGAGCCAAACCCCAGTGAGTGTCTTCATCACGTGAATATGGTCACAACTTTATGTCACTTCAGTAGTGAGTGAGCAAAAAACACACCACAAAAAGGCCAGGGCGACCTGTAAACAAGGCAGCTGATAGCAAAGGTTGTGCAGGGTTCCTGGAGAGCCCCTCCCACAGAACCAGAGGCAGGAGAACAATCCAGCCCAACTGGCTCCTCCACCCACCCATATTTCCCAAGCCTTGATTAGATTCTGCAATCACAGATCAATTGATAATTTCATAAAACCAAGCGAGTGGCTGTCAGCACTGCAATCAGCACAGGATGATGTGTATGCATTGACCTTCAATCCCCTGCCCAGGAGTGTGTGGCAGAGATAAAATGCCTGTTTGGAATGCCTCTCCCTCCCACTCTCCCCAGGCTGTTGCTCTTTATGGACTGAGTAAGCTTTTGTTTAATTGGTTACAGCAATGGGAGAAATAAATAATATCAATACCGAGCCTGCCTCCAGTGGCTGCAGAGAGGAGGCTTTGCCTGACAGGTGGCTCTCAGGAAAGGTTTGCAAGGCTTCTCCAAGGGGAAAAAAAAAACAAAACAAAACTACACACACAGATTTTTAGCTCCACAACAGAGGAGGTTGTTTTTCCTGTGCCTTAGTAATAGGAATGAAATAAAGATCATGAAAAATAATTTTTCCATAACTTTTCAAGCCATGCTCTGGAGCTGGCTGTCCTCCCTTCTCCAGTGCCTCAGTGTGCATTATAACACGGTGTACATACAAAGCTACTTCCCTTTTCTGTCCTTCTCTTTTTCTCACCTATCCCACTGGACATCCATCCTTGAATTAAGTATCTACATCAGCCAAGACATGGCAAGAGAGGCAGAGAAATAAATTGCCAACAGCCACTCAGAAAAACCATCCCGAAGCCTTTTGAAAGCACCTGTGTATTTCTTATCTGCTTCTTGTGTTCACCATTTCACCCCAAATAAATGCAGCAATTCCTCTTCACTCATGTTCCTATGTGAGCATCCCCAATCCTTTTTCCTGCAAGCACTCAGTTATTCTCAGAGCTTGGTGAAGAATTTATAAGCCATATATAAACTCTTTTTGCTGCTGCCAGAGTATTCCATGAATAGATTTTAATTTTCTGAAGCATCTTTGCTGTGCAAATCCATCAGTATGGCAATCCAGACTCCCATCCTCACAGATGCTTGGGAATGCTCACGAGCTGATCAATACCAGGCAGGATTGGTCACTTAGACCATAAGGTCCTGTTGAACCTGTTTCCATATTAGATGATGGCTCACAAACACTTGCAATTAGGGGCTCATAAAAAGTGAATGCAAGTTTTCATGCAACAATACATTCAGCAAAACAATACCATTCAGCCTGGAAGGGAACACAATGCGAGCTGGCTCCTTAGAAATTCCAGCTGAAGTTCCCAGGATCCTTGTGTTGAACAAGTGTTCCACAATTGTGTCTCTGATCATGAATAAAAATATAAATAAACCCTTTTGACTTTGGGATAAACACGGCATGAAGTGTGAAATCAACCCATGTTGTACATCATTTGGAATGACCAGTCGCATGCAGAGTCTAAATAATTAGCAAAATAATTAATAACCTGCCAAATAATTAGCACACATAATTAGGTATTGACAAAATGAGAGTACATGTGCTCCTGGAGTTTGGGTCTTAGTGAGCAATCTTGGAATGTCAACGAAGCTTTCAGCCATCATTGCATAACCTGGCTGGGAGACTTTGGGAAAACTGCAGGAATGATGCAATATGGGTCAATTCAGATAAAATTACATCTCTCACTTCTACCCTCCCCTGTTGATGAATGCTGAGGCAACCTCCCCTAATGTCTTTTTATGGCATCTCTGTCCCTAAGAACTTCTGTGGAAGAGGCAGGATTTGCTTTTCTTTAAACCCAGCTCCAGTAGCCAGTGGTGGGCAGCCAGGACCACATGGACAGAATGTTCCCCATAGTTTTCATCATAATATTCCCCCTCACACCTCCAGAATCACATCTGAGGCCTGGCTTTCCCTCACTGAGTTGTTTTTCTCCAGATGCATTATCATTCAGGCTACTTTTACACCCTGTGGCTCCTATGGGACAAGACAGAGGGAGTTTTTGCAGGAAGGAACACACTCCCTGAAGAAAATTTTTCACACCTAAAATCACAGAATGGTTTGGGTTGGAAGGGACCTGGAAGCTCATCTCATTCCACCCTTGCCATGGGCAGGGACACCTTCCACTATCCCAGGTGACTCCAAGCCCTGTTCAACCTGGCCTTGGACATTTCTAGGGATGGAAGTGTTCAATTTTTGACTTCCTTCCACTTCTGAGAGAGCTGCACAAGAAAACACTGATTCACCAAAGCCAGAGGAAGCTGCTCATCTCCATGGCCAAGACCAGCAGCAGTAGTTATGCAGCCTAATGCCATAAGAATCCAGAGCTCTTCTCCAAAAATCAGTGCACAGCCACCTGGCAGGAGGACATTTGGGGCAGATGCCTCACCTCAAACATCACACTGGACAGCCAGGAGCTGCGTGCAATCCCTTGGAGCATCCCCAGGAGCCATCCATCTCTGGAGGCAGGCAGCACACAGGCTGGCCGAGTGGCACAATGAGCAAATCCCATCTCTTGGGAGAGGAACGTTCCCTGCAGCTCCCAGCACACACCCAGGGCTCCATCTGTGGTTGTGCTGAGCCAGACCTCCCCTGGGCGGCTGTGGGGAGGGAGCCTTGGCTGCATTTTCCCCCCCTGGGGCTGATGTGATATATGAGGTGCAGGTGACACTTGGGTCAAGTGAGCACCTGTTCTGCCGAGGCCTCGGGGGAGTCTTACTAACATGGGAAGAATTTATTTTAACAGCGAGAAACTGGGGGAGATTAGCACAGCACATTCCCTCCCTGGGAGTTGTAAACTGCTGGAATTCACTTCTTGCCTTTGGGATGCTGCAAAGAAGAGAGGAAGGGTCTCTGCAAGGGCAGGAGGAAGGGTTTTATGATTGAGAGCTGGTGTCTCTGTTAGCTTGAAATTTGGTTTGCAATAGTCAGGAGATGTCCTTGGTCTGCAAACAGTGACAACCCCATCTCTGCAGCATGGAAGCTGGAAGGCTGAGCCCGTTTATATTTTGTCCAGAGGATTTTTGGATTTTTGTTAAGGCAAAACATATAAACACCATTTGGAAAGCAGGGACTAAAACCATAGTCACACACATACACATTTAATATCTCATCTAAGTACCTCTGCCTGCTGCAAGGTTAAAATAAAGTATTATTATTCTTGTCAGGTAATTGAAAAGGAGAAAACCCTTTCCCTGTTTCATCTGAGCCTACAGAGTCAGAATGGACACCATTCTCTACCCAGTCAGTCAAAAAACCCCCCCTACATTTCATGGTGAAGGCTAGGAAAGGGTCCTACAGATTGTCAGTCTGGGTTCAGAGGGAAGCTGTGGCCTGTGTTTGTCACCAGCTGATGGTGTTTTCATAGTTCATGTAAAAATTAATTGCTTGTCTTAGTTCAGTTTCCCATGACTGGGTAGGAATTGCACAGACCTAGCCTGGGGTCAGCATCCTTACAAAAAAAAGCCATGTTTGGACTTTAATCCTGGAGATAGGAAAAGTGTGTTGGGCATCAGTCTGAGGAGGAAGGATAAATTAACTACTTGGTCACATCAGAACACTGCAAAGAATTTCTGATCTCTTTGTAGAAACAGTGGAAAAGGGAAACAAGAAGTAAAAAAAATTAACAAAATCCCCCTTTTCCCCCACTTGTCTTTAAAATGTTGATTTTAACTGTTGTTTGAAAATTATTCTCTTTTGACATTTCCTTTAATGTTGTTGTCTTACTCAAAATAGTTCCAATGGTAAAAAAATAAGTGCAATACTTTCTCTGACCCTAAATAGAAGTCATTTTGTTGTTCTGGTTGCTTTTTTTTTTTTTTTTTTTTTTTACTTTTCAATTTGCTAAGAAAGCTGTTATTCACCAGCCCTGCTGGAATCGCTTCTCTTCCCTCACTCCCAGTGCTGGTACTACTGGCATCAATTCAGTAGACGAACAGAGGATTTCAGTCTTCTAAAGATGCCAATCCCACACCTTTCAGAAATGCCAACTGCACTTTCTGTGATAGCAGGGAATTACTGAGCTGGTGCAGGCAGAGCCTGGAGCCCACGGGCAGAGCAGAATCCAGCCTGGGGAGCCTGGGCTGCTCCATGGAAATCAATCATGGACAGCTTGTTGGCCACAAGGGCCAGCTGAGCACACCCCAGCCTCCTCTGATCCCTAGATATAAGCAAGGATCACAAAAACAGCTCTTCCTCCTCCACGAGAGGACTCAGGATTTGGGCAAAGCACTTTGCTAAACAGGAGAGGGGCTCATCCAGAGACCAACAGGAGCTTGTAGCAGCACCTCTTTGTACTCAGGGACATGAAAGGTAAAATGTTTCTCCCAGTGTGACCTCTGCCAGCTGAACATCTGCCTGCCTGGCCAAGTGTGTCTTGTTCAAAGGAGCAGTACCCTCACCTCACCTCTGGCTGCTGTTCCTTCAGCAGTGCCCCTCTCTTGGAAATGGTTGGCTCCCACTGTGGAAAATAAATCACTTCCAGTGACAGACTCCTCCAGGAAGAGCCACTGTGAACAGAGGAAAGATGACACTCTGCCCCTGGGGTTCCCTCAGCACTAGTCCTCCTGTGCTCCTGACAGAAAAAATCCCTACATCCACCACCCCACAAAGATTTTCTCAAGGCCATGCAATCCCCCCACACTCCCATTCACATCCCCAGCCATCCCATTGATGCAGGGCAGGGCTGGTGTGGTAATTAAAAGGTAGCAAAGCTCCTCGTCTGCATGAATAGGGGACAAGTCAATACAGTTCAATCTGCAGCTGAATTGACTGCAATCAATTACTCCCTCTGCCCGTCCAAGGCTGCAGATGTAAAGTGCACACAATCTGATCAATGGTGACCTTGAGAGCAATGAAGAGACAAAGCCACACTGCAAACAGGGGGAGTGATGGAGAGGAGCCTTCGGAGCAGGCAGGAATGACAAGGAAAGCTGAGCTTAACCTGCTAGAGCCAGGCAAAGGTGCAGCCTGGACAGCTGGGAAGAGCCAGCAGCCTGTGCCACACGTGGGCTTGTGCCCTCTATCATCAGCAGCAATTGCTCATCCCCCTGATCAGCTGCATTAGCCAAGGAGTAGGATGGTTCTTGCCCAAAAGATTTTTGGAGGGATACTGATGAGATATCTCTACTCCCTATCAACCTCCTCCACCCTGCAGGGAGGTCAGAATGAGGAAATCAGAGAATCATAGAATAGACTGGGTTGAAAGGGACCTAAAGGATCACCTAACTCCAACCCCCCTGCCATGGGCAGGGTCACCTCCCACTAGACCAGGCTGTTAGTGAAAGGTTTCTCCCTGCCCATGGCAGGGGGCTTGGAGAGGGATGATCTTTACAGATGGTATCAAGCATCCAAGGCACCTCAGCATCTCCACTTGGCCTCAGGGCATCTATCCACCACAGGCAACTCCTATAAAGTTGTCTGAAGACATAAACCAAGATTGTGTCTTAGCACTTTCCCCTTCTGACCAGCTTCAACCCAATCACCAGTAATGAATTAATAATTAATCAATCATTCCCTGATTTCATTTTCAGCCTGCAAGATGAAAAAAAAAAAAAAAAAAGAAATGGGATCTTAAAATAATGCTCTGCAATGGGTTGTGTCTGTCTCTGGCAAATGCAATTTAACTGCCTTAATGAAATGCTAATTGGTAGAAAATATATATAAAAACCATCCTGAATACTCCTCTAATTGAATTTCCTTTTTCCAGATCTACAAAGCAAAATGCTCAGCACAGAAAGAACAGTAAACAGACTCAAAGGCTGTCCTTTCTGAGACGGGGTAAAATCACAAAGAGCTGCACAGGGGTTCATTTGGAATAGCACCATTGTTGTTTCTAATTGGGTGTGTGTGTGGTGTGTGCATGTGGCAGAGCTAAAAAAAAAATGATGTTTATAAAGAGCTGCTCCTTTGCCTGATGGACTGGAGGCGCTGATCCGACAATTAAAGCATCATCTCAGTAATAGCCATAAATAAACAGCAGCATTAGAGCAGCCTGGCAATAAAGATGGTATTAAAAGAGAACAAAATGAGAGGCAGCACCCAATGGGAAGGGGTGAAGTGGAAGTCACATTGATCTGCTCTGTCTCACTGAGGAGGAGGAAACAATGAAATGAATGAACACTGGGGACCCCCAGAGCTCCCCAAAGCTGCTACAAAGGAAGAGCAGTGCAGGTTTCTGGCAAGGGGTGATAGGTGTGACTTTTAGCCAGAAAGAGTGAAAAAGAGAATTAAGGGGATGCAATCAGGGCTGTTTAGGGAATTTGCATGAAAGGTTGTACAGGAAAGCATTGGTTTGTCAAAATCCCAGCTTCTTGCAGGCCAGGGTCAGCTCTGACTCTTCTTCTACAAGTTTTGAGTTGTCAGAAGTGCAACAATATCAAAGTGCCAAGTTCCCAATTTCAAGTTGTAATGACTTTTCGTATAGAAATTGTAAATCACTGCACTATAAGAGCTTAAGGGGAAAAAAAAACCCCAACCCAAATCACTCAATTTCAAACACCAAATGCCAACTGACCTGACAAAGATACCAGCCACTCCCCACAAATTACTGCCCTCACATTTCTGAAGTTATGAGTTTTGCCCTCTTTTGAGAGGAAAAAATGCTGATGCTCTGAGAACTCCCTCCCCTGACCTGAGAGCCGTGTCCTCCCTAGAATGGACATCCTTGACTTTGCCACTGGCAAAACATCACCTCACTCTTCAGTGCAGCCTCAGGTTTCTCAAGCAGGACACCAGCACTGCTAGCAGCCCCAATCCAGGGGTCCACACAAACAGTAAATTTCCTGTGCTCTATCAGTACTACTGCCTTTAAACTCTCCTAGAGATTTTAAATGCCTCTGCAAATAGCCCATCCAGCTGAGTATAATTACCTTAATTAAAACCCCACCTCATCCTTCTGACTGGAAAGGTTCATGTGCTTGCTTTAATGATCTCCTTAGCAGCAGGCTCAGAAAGTCCTTTGGCTCCTCTGGCAGGGAGCTGGGCCCTGAATGCTTAAGGTGGAGGAAGTCACAGAGGTGCCTCTGCTCCTGGGGTGGGACGAGTTTTGGGGCTGAGGTTTCCAGGGAATGGATGGATAGAAGTCTCTGTTTTCCTCTAAGCACTGATAATTTCTTCTTTTCTTCATGAGATGGGAACCTTGCAAACCTCCAAAAACTGGAATTAGTTGTGTCCTGATGCCATGCCAAGGAGAGGGGATGGCATGGTTCTCTGTGCCTAGCTGAGGACAGATTGGAAGATAGCAGTGGCCTTAAGGCAGCAGGAAATGCCTTTGCTACTGGTCTAGAGGAGCCAGGGATGTCTTTTCACCTCTGGTCTATAAGCAGCAATTCAGTTTTGTCTCTGTGCTTTCCAAGGAGCCCTTATGGTTCACAGAAAGCAGAGAACAACCACTTTTGATATGCATGCTGCTTACCTTCTGTCCTCTTCCCTGGGCTATGTCTGTGCAGAGTTAACCCCTCTGTTTCTGCTGGGGTTTAGGATTCTTCCTTTTGTGTCTTTCTCTCTGGGAGTTTTCTCCCACATGTGGTTGGGAGACAATAACAACCAGGTACTGAGGAGAGACAGAAGAAGTGGCCAAGCTCAGGAGAGGAGGGCATTTGGCTGCACTTCTCTTAGCTGAAGGTTTCTCTCTGAGGGACAGAGAGACCCAAGAATTGGGCTGGGAAAAAGGGGCTGGGGCAGCTGCTGGCTCCTTCTTGCTCTCTTGGCATTGGCAGGGGAAGGAGGCTGCAGTCAAGAATTCACCACGACTGTGGGGTTCTGCCTTCTGCTACCTTCTACCATGAGTGGAGCTCTGCTCTTGAGAGCAGCCTTGCACTGGGACCTTGTTAACACCCTCCCTCACCAAACAAAGGACTTCCACCATCTGCTGGGGTGCCTCAGAGGAAACCCCAGGATCCTTGAGAGAGGAAGGTATGTCCTCTCCAGCCTCATGAAGAAACAGGTCTGATAACACTTGTTCTGTGTCAGCTGATGGGACTCCTGGGCAGCAGATTGTTCTAAAAAGGCCATTCCTGCTTGTCACTCCCTAATCCTTGCTCTGCTGTTGGAGAAAATTTAATTGTCAAGTTCCTCAGTTTTTGGCTGTTAGGATGAGGCAGCAGCAAAGTCTGGCTTGAGTAGATCTGAAAGATGAAATCCTGGCTGCCTCTTCCTCTTCACTGGGTGTACAGACACCAGCACTGTTTCTATTTCCTTGCTGCCATGAAAATTGCCTTACTGAATTTTTAAATAAACTCTGCTGGTTGGAATATCTAAAGAGCCTTTGCACAGACCCTGACAGCACTCTTTTTTTTTTAAATTAAAAAACTTGGCCTCAGGCAAAATGGAAATGTCTTCAGATTTGCAATCAGTGCTCATGTAACATATCTGAAATGCAGTTTATAAGCTAGTGATTTGATGGGATTTGTTTCTGGGGGGGTAATGGATGGATTTGTAGAACCTGGGAGCCCAGGATGCCATGACACAAATTGCTACCAATGACCATACCAAGGCACAAGGGGAGAATGGGAAAGAAAAGAAAAGAACAATCTAGTTGTAATTGCTGAGTTGCACATGGGAGTCACATTGTCTTCTCCTGCCAACCTCCTCCTCATCTTTGTGTTTAACCCACTGAGATGTCCAGTTTGCTCACAAGTGCATCCAACTCCTATAGAGATGGGAAATTAATTATAAATACCTGCTAAATGCTGAATAGGAACTGTCACAGAGAGCCTGTTGAGAAGGAAAAAGGCTTGAACTTTGTCCTGAGGCTGCTTTCCCCAGTCACTGATCTGGATCATTTCATTAGCTGAGGTCAAAGGAAAATCCTTCTAGAGGGAGGCCTGGGGAAAGGGGAAAAGCAGTGAGAAAAATACCTTCCTCTCTCAAGGATACAAATGCAATGGCCTCAGCTAGGGATTAAATAGTTGAGCAAGTTCCTAATTATGCCTGGGTTAGATGGTGAAGAACACCAGAGGAAGGAGTGAAAAAGGGAACACAAGGCTGTTTATTGAGCAGAAGAGGGGCAGAGCTGCCCAGGGAGATGCAGAGGCCAGAGCTGTGTGTAGAAGTGGATGATTGGGGTGATCTGCCCAGGCCTCATCCACAGCATGCAAAAACAAGTGGTGCAGAGATTCATCAGCCATTGCTCATGCCAGGCTTACACAGGCTGGGAAAGCCACATATCATCATGCAGAGTTGGGCTGGAATCAGCTGCTTTGGGGATATCTGCTCTGGGATGGAGCCCCTTGGCTGCAGCTCTTCCTCCTCTGCACCTCCACACCAGGCTCCTTTATCTCCTCATCCTGGGATATCTCTCCTGGAACAAGCGTGAAAGGAACATTCACCACACACACGGACCACAGAGGGCCCAAGCCCTGCAGCTCTCAGGGATCACACCATGTGCTGTCCTCTCAGGCTGTAATTCACACCCTGGGATGTCCCACACCCAATTACCTCATTATGGCTAATCCAGGGGTAGCACTGATCTCTCCCAGCCTACATGAGTTCAGTGCCCACCTTCTTTCCACGTGCCACCACGTTATGATGACTTTAGACATCACTTCATGACACGTAGCAGACCCAGCAGGATTTGTGCTAGGAGCCATGCTGAGGGGGTGCACCCCACCTGAAACCAGTAAGAGTGAGTGGGGTTTGGCTGAGATGGAGTTCATTTTCCCCACAGCAGCTCTCCCAATGCTGGGCTGTGTGTTGGTAACTGGGAAGGTGCTGGTAACACACTGGTGTGTTGGTTCTGCTGAGCACCAAAGCAGCCTCTCCAACATTCCCCCCTCAGCAGCAGGCTAGGGGTGGGCAAGATTTTGGGAGGGATCACATGCAGGACAGCTGACTCAAACTGACCAAATGGATAGTCTATATTATATGGTGTATGCTCAGCAATAAAAGCTTAGAGAAAGGAGAAGCAGGGGAGCATTTGCTATGATATTTGTCTTCCAGAGCATCCTCTACGTGTACTGAACCCCTACTTCCTCCTGAAGAAAAGAAAATAATAAATCTTTTCTTTTTCTTTGCTGCTGCTTGGGGCATATGTTTTTGTTTAATTAAACCACCCTTACCCTGATATGACTTTTTCCATCTTATTTTCCTCCCTCCTCCACCCTGCTGAGGAGTAGTAGAGAGGCTTGGTGGGCACCTGTTGTCCAGCCAAGGTCGGCTCCCCTCAGAGAAGCAGAACCAAACCAAGCAGATTAATCTGTCTTTTGGAGGTTGTAGAGCCTACATGTCTGTCTCCAAAGGTTTGCAGCCTCAAGGCGAAATCATTTCTTCACAGCTGAGTTTTGCCTAAGGCTGATGCTGCATTGCTGAGCTGAAGCAGAAGGAGGAACAGGCTCATGGGCTGATTGTGCAATGCTGAGGAGGTCAAAAGGATAGAAGTGCTGGGATATTAGGGCTGAGCTGTGGGGCAGGGACAGGAATGTGCTGTAGGGTTGAGAAGCTGCTCCCTGCTCTGGGAAAGGGGGCAGGTCGGTGCAGAGCCGGGCTCCACAGTCTGGGACAGGCCTGGGAAATATTGATGTTTTTCTCTGTCTCTCCCCCAAAATGGTAAATGATGCTTATCCATCATTATTATGTCACCCAGCATGGGGATGGCCCAAAGGCTCTGCAGAGGTCAGTGAGCTGATCCATTAAAAGGCACCCAAAGATGAGCTCACTTCTTTCACATGAAAAAGGAGTGGGTGAAATCTTTAAATTTCTGGGGTCAGAAACAGTTTGGAGTCTTGATAGCTTGAAACTCCAGTTTTCAGTATCCATCATTCTTGTAAATGCAACTGACTCCATCTCTCACTGCCAAGTGCTATTTCAGGGCTGTTCATTCCTCCCTAGGACATGTCCTTAGGAAATATCTTGTTTCTTGGTTGAATCCAGGTTGTGTCTGAACAGCAACCCAGTGGCAAAATCCCTTGTGGATCATTTAAAGATACCATAGGTGGACAAATCCCTTTATTGCTACAGAAATTGCCTTAAACTATCCATGTCACTCACAACTGGACAAGATCCCATGACCTTGTGGTTACAGGATCATCCTGAAGTTCAACCTGTGAGATGCTGAGTGTGAGACTCATCTCTGACTTCCATGAGAAGTGAGGACACCCAGAACCAGCCTGGATAGAACTTTTTCTGGAGGGAGGAGGAGAGCAAAGGTAAATAGGTATAAAAGAGAGAGGGACAGAGGGAATGAAAGGGAGAACAACTATTGGAGAGCTTCATCATCTCCCTGTCTAGAAGATATTTCTCCATTGACTCTATTTAAAGTCAGCCTCAGGCTTGTGGGCTTGGAGAGCTTTTAGCAGATGAAAGAACTCACTCATCAGGCAGAAGTTTTTGATTTTTTTTTCTCTCTCCAGCTCTCCCAGGTCTGTTTTAAAGCCATTTCAGCAATTGTTGAAAACTGTCAGATGCCTTTGACAGATCAGTACTTTACCATGGAATCTGCATGGCCTCTTAGCCAATCAAAATGCAAATTTGGGATACATTTAAAACACAAGCCCCCAATTTGTCTTCCAAATGCTGCTGGAAAGTCATGAAAGCAATTTAGCTGTCCCTGGGACTGCACCTTCTCCTCAGTCTCCGATCTGGCAGAGCTGCTGGGTTTTGCCGGGAGGGAATGTGTGCGTGTTGGAGTGTGTGTGTGCGCGAACGCTACGGGCGTCGTTCCCAGGCTGCGAGCATAAATCTTCCCCTCTGACTGAGTGAGATTTATGGCTCAGCCACGGGGCTCCCGGCTCCTCCCAGCACAGCACTGCTCCTCCAGATCAGGACAAGCTCAGGGATGAAGTTTGGGAAGAGCATGGCACTCCATGTCATGGTTTAGTTGAGGTGTTGGGGCTGGGTTGGACTTGATGATCTTGAAGGTCTCTTCCAACCCAGCGATTCTGTGAATTCTGTGAAGAGGCATGGACACCCAGGCCCTTCTGCCCTGCTTTCCTTGCCTTCCTTTTCCAGATGGCAGTGGGGTGACAGTGCCAGCAGCTCACCCTGGGCAATAATGAGAGCCATTAGTGGAGCCTGAGTCAACAGGAACATGCTTCCCTTTCAACAAACAAACACTGTTATTCCCTCCTTGCTCTTCCCACTAGGAGCTTTCTGCTGAGGGAAATGATGCCTTCAGATTTTAGCTTTTATGTTTTTCATATATTTTTAGTCCTGCAATTCTTTAGTGGATAACTCTAAACTGCACACACAGTGTGAGCTGCTGCTTTCCCATTTTGGGCAGATACAACAATTCCTCTCCAGGCCTGGCAATCAAGGACACCTCACTGCCTCAGGCCCTGAGAGATGGAAACAAATTGAGATGGGGGGAGCAAATTTGGGGCAAATGACTTCATTACCTGGAGCTGTAATTGGCAGATTAACCCCCAATATGCAAATGGAAAAAACCTATAAAAGTGTGAAACCCGTGACCCATCGTCCATTTTGGCTGTAGCCCCTGGGGGGCTTTATCTGCCCTAAATGTACCTGAAGGCCTTTCAATAAATAGAACTGCTTTTTATTCCCTTAATTTTGTCTGGCCTCTGTTTTTAGGTAGTCCCAAAAAGGTGTCAGGAATGGGTGGATCAGCGTCACAACAGAGGAGCATCTTTGATTTACCTCTTGATTAGGTACAATTGGCATCGTGGTGACACCAGCTCTTCCTGTGCCTCAGTCCTAACCCTGATCCCTGTTCCCAGTCAGAGCATTATCCATCCATTCCAGTCTTAGAACCCAGTCTGAGCCAGCTGAACTAGTTTTCTTTATTTTTCTACCAGAAAACTCTATTTCCCTGCTCTTTTCAAACAATCTGAAAGTAAAACCTACTGGACAAAGACACTACTTTATAAAAAAATAATTTATTTCCCCTGAAAATACCCCTTCCCCCCATAATAATCCTTCAGTTCTGATTTAAAGTCACCTTGCAAAGGTGAGGGGTTTTGTTTTTAATAAGAACTAGAACTGCTGTACACAAGACAAAAAGCCTGTCCAGCTCATTCTTTAGCTGGAAATGTAATTGTTTCATGCAGACTCATGCATAAAAATTAACCCATACACTTTTTAAATGGGTCTGGGGGAAAAAGGCTCAGTTGCCTTTTATACACTTGTGGAGTTACCTATTTATATCAGTTGAACTGAGCCCACTGCCACCCCCTTATGAAGCATTTCTTACCCCCAGAGGCCCAGAATCTGCAGATTCTGGCACACAGGACACTCTCTGGCATTACTCAAAGCTGGGAACAATCTTCCAGTGAACTGAGTCCATGCCAAAGAAAATTCTTTCCTGCTTATCAGATTTGCTTAATAACACGGGTAAACCTTTACTGCAAGATTATTTGGAGTGATTTTTAAATGTTCCTCCTCTGCAAATGGCTGGGTTTATGTTCTCCTCATTCTGTTAAGGTCTGGATTCTCCCTTTGCCTGCAGTCTGCCTCTTGTCTGGCTCACTGAAGCAGCCAGATGGTGTAATTTGCAGGTACCTCCACAACACTTACTTGTCTGACATGCCTGAACTGATTGAAACATGCACAGAAACCTTTGAAACCTCATTGAAGTGGTCTGGAGAAAGCCCTGGAATGTGATAGATCTGGGAGACAGAGCAGGTACATTTGCTCCTGGAGACTGCACAGCACAAAGCTCCAGGGGAAGGAGTTTGTGCCTGCACAGGTGGGCAGGGGATGAGGCTCTGTGGGTGCTGTGGATTTTTACAGGACCACTTGGCAGTAAATAATTATGGTCTGGTTGCTCATGTAGTGTCTGTCCCTGCTTTTATATGCAGATGTGTGTGTAGGTGTGTGCACCAGGGAGTACATGATTCTATAATTCTGTGATTCTTTTGTGACTCCCTCCTTCTTCTGTGTCTCCATGCTCTGTGTGTGTGGTTGATGTTCATATATCTCATCAAAAATCATAGAATCACAGAATGGTTTGGGTTGGGAGGGACCTTAAACACCGTCCAGGCCCACCCCCTGCCATGTCATGGGCTCCTCCCACTGTCCCAGGCTGCTCCAAGCCCCAATGTCCAACCTGGCTTTGGACACTTCCAGGGATTCAGGGGCAGCCACAGCTTCTCTGGGCACCCTGTGCCAGGGCCTGCCCACCCTCACAGGGAAGAATATTTTTTAAAATATTTTCTCTCTTCTTGGTCTTCTCTTCTTTCTTTAGGAGTGTGTTGTCAGATGCCAGACAGCTCTGGGAAAGGGTCAGTGAGCTGCTCAGCTGGGACCAGTGGGTGATGAGACTCCTGCAGCAGAATCTGGGAGTGGAACTTGCTGGGGCAGTTATGAAGAGCAGGGTGTAGAGAACTGGTCTAAAATGCCTCCTAACCCAAGGACAGTTGGCCCTCAATATCTGCACCAGTACTTTCCAGGGGAAGACATCTGCTGCCACGGAACAAAACCTCCCCTGGAACCACGTCCATGAGCAACAATATCTTTGCAATCAGGGATTTGAGAAAATAAACAAACACCTGCGAAGAACAGAACTGAATCAAGCACTGATTTAAATATGACAAGAAGAAAAAAAAAAGGCATTTTATTGATGGACTAAAAGAAAATATCAAAACATAAAGCCACCTTGCACTTCAGCTGGGGGCAGGAGGGGATGAGGAAGGGGACAAGAGGTGGGAAAAGAGAAGTGGCTGGCTCATGCACTGAGCTCTGTTGTTGTACAGGCAACACCCTGTCAGCACTTTGCAAGAAGGAGCTCCATCTTTCTTTCTTACGTGGCCTGACAGCTTTTCACAAGAGATTTATACAGGGACAGATCGGAATATCTGTCATAGCAAACCACCGTGGTCAAGAGAAATGAGGCACTGTGAGCTGGGACCTCACACTTCTCAGGGCACAGGAGATGCTGTCCAGGGGAGGGGACAGCGCTGGGTGCTGCTCCACACCCCAGAGTGGAGGGTCCCTGGGCTGCACCAGCACCAGGAATGTGCTCTGGGGTTCATCTGGCCCTGTACAGGTATGTGGAGCTCCCAGTCTATGTCCCTGCAGGCTGGAGAGCCTCCCCTTGTGATCAAAGCACAGAACCTGTCACTTCCAGGGTTCAATTCATCTCTTTCTGAGGCAGATGTCTAAAACAAGTCAGATGAATTGTGCTGTGGAATTGGTTGTTTCTCTTTCCCAGCTCCAGTGGGAGTTTAGGCAGCTGGCTGGGCTGAGGAGAGCTATGCTTGAGCTGCTGAAAGCCAGAAGAGATGAATCACAGACCCACAGAATCACACAATGGCTTGGGTTGGAAGGAACCTGAAAGATCATCTCATTCCAACCCTCCTGCCATGGGCAAGGGCACATTCCACTGGGCCAGGTTGCTCAAATCCCATCCTCAGTGTGCAGACAGACCATCCACAGTGTTTGCCCTCATCCCCATGAGCCCATTCCTGGCTTCATCCCCAGAGAATCCCTCGGCCATGGCAGGTAGGGCAGGAGTGCACACATCTCCTGGGAAGGAGGTGCTGGAGAGGTCTGCAAGGAGCAGGGATGCAGCCAAGTATGAAGAGTTCAGGCTCAGAGCAGCCAAACTTAGGGTTTTTTTGCCAGAAGGTTAAAAAGGAAAAGCCAGGGAAGAGATGGCCATTTGTGCTGGGCAGTGACTCTGCTTGGCTCGGCCCGAGGCACTCTGCAGTGACAAAGCCACGGGAGCATTTCACGAGGACAAAGGTTACTGGCTGCTGAACAGCAGAGTATTAATGTGGAAATGACAGCAATCCATGGCAGAGCACGGGGCCCATGTGAGTTTTTCCAAGGCTATTAGCATGGTGTGGAAGGCAGCCTCAGCTGTGGCACAGGATTTGCAGGCCCTGGGTGAGCGGTTGGCAGTCCTGCTGCAGCACACCCACTGGAACTGGGAGGAAAAAAGAGGGAAGGAAAAGCAGGAGTAGTTCAGAGCCCTGCTCTGTCAGTGCAGCTCCTGCAGACCCCAGCTGTGGTGTAAATTGAGATTCCACATGGATGCTGCTGCCTGCTTTCACTGCTCATTGGGTGCAATTTACTTGTCTCATCCGATTTACGCCATGCACTCAGGTCTGGAGCATAAATATCCCAGCTCATATAACTATGAGAACATCTTCTGTCTCGCCTCTCTCACGCTGGCTCAGATTCATCAGACTCAGAGGAAGTGATTTTAGTTTCAGTGATCTTCGCTTTCCCACCCAAAAAAGCAAAAGCCCCAAAGCCCCACTGATTTCTCTGCTGAGGTCTCCAAATCACACAAGTGGAGTTTTCCATTGGATTTCATATTATCTTCTGATCTGAAGGGTTTAAGTGTGAATTAAGTGATACCTTGGCTTTGAGCACAGCCCCCCTTCCTAGGGGTGAGTTTCAGGCTAAATGAACAGTGTGTGTGTGCATTAGGAATGAACTCCCCAAGCATGAATAAACGTTCTCAGGGAGATCCTTAACAACATACAATCTTCCAAGCAACAGGTTGCTTTACTAGGATTAACAACCTGGAGGAGAAGGATTAATATAATTGCTACTCCTAACCAGAGCTGTGGAAAATAATGACAATGAAGTTAAATAAAACATTTGAAAACTGTTAGGGATTTGAGGTGGTTTTTTTTGGTTTTTTTTTTAATCTTTTAAATGTATTTATTTTGTAAATCTCGCAGGAAGTTCCCTGATGTCAAACAGGATGTGCAAGCATTCATCTTCTCCTCCCTCTTTTTCAGAAAGGTTCTTAAGCTCAAATCAAACAACAGGATAATTTTAGGGAGCAACACCCCATCTGGCCTTCCTCCAGCTCTGTTTCATGTTTCATTTCATAAGAATAAAAGAAGTTTGGTCAGATGAAAAGTCTACCTAATCCAGAATTACAAGTTCAATAGTGGCCAAAAATTGCCACTAGGAAAGGCAGTGCAAACAGGGTGAGCACATGGCACTATTTCTCTCCCTGTCTTGCTCAGCCTCCAGTGCTCAGCAGCTCAGGGACTGCCAGAGTTAGAGGTGTTATCTTCCAGTTTAATGCCCTTGATGGATTTTTTTTTTCTCCCATGAAGTATCTAACAGCTTCACAAAATGCATGGTTAAGCTGTAAAACTCTACTTTTTTTGTGAATACCAGAAGTTTACATGGGTTCAAAAAGCAAAGTGTGAAACCACATTACATTTCTACCTTCTGGATGTGCTATCAAGCAAACACACCTTGACAGGGAAATCTCTTCCCAGGAGACATCATGACTTTGATACGTTGTTCTTTTTTTATTTTTTTTTATCCTTCCCTTTTTAAAATCCATTTCTGGAATAAACTGTGTTCCACAGCAAATCTTGCAAGGAAAGTGTTTTCCTGCAATCAGCAGCCCTGCTTGCAGCACTCCTCCAGCCCCTCTGCAAAAGGCTCTACCTGATCAGATCAGATGCACTACAAGCTGTTTGTTCTGCTGCCCAGGAGTGGAACATCAGGAGCCACAGGACTGTGACCAGTTGAATAATTCTAAACAAACACATGAAAATAAACATAATCATCCTGATTGCATTAATCACAGTCTCTCAGGAAGCCTTCACCTGGATTTTAGTGAATTCAGAGCCATTTTCTTCATTATCTCTGATTCCCTGGTGATCCTGGGCAGCTGGAGCAGAATTCACCCTTGTGTAAGAGCCAGTGCAAAGTCAAAGCACCCCCTGAATGCCACTGGCATGAATCTGCAGCCTGTGCTCTTTGCAAAGTGAGGTGGTGGTGAGGTCCTGCAGCATCTGAGGAGCCAGACACCTCCTAAGCCAACCAAAATCCCCAAATCTCTCTTTCTTCAGCCTTTTCCACCCTACAGGTGTTTTTCTTCCCTCTCAGGCTGCCAAGACCCTGTGCATGCTCCATAGGCACTGGAGAATAACCCTTCGCTTATGCAGGGAGGTTTTTAACTCCCGCCAAACCTTCCCACTCCAGGGAACTTGTTTTCACTTTGTTTTTCCCAGCACAGAAACAGCGCTAGGGAGTCAAACTCACTGCCCTCAAAAAAAAAGAGTGCCCACTTATGCAGCAAGCACCATGGGCTCTTTCCAAAGCCTTCCCAGTGCCAGGCTGAGTCTTTCTCTTTCCTTCCTCACTTTTGTGCATGTTCTCCAGGAATCTGAAGTGCTTTTGAAGCTGAATGTGTTCCAAGTCTCTCCAGGTCAGACCCGCTTTTGCCTCTAGGCTGTTGGAGCTGATGGTGGGCTCTGTCCCTCCAGCCATGCTGCTGATCTTCCCTTCCAGCCCCAGCACATATTTCAGATATCTTCAGACCCCATAAACAGCCCTCCTGCAGAAGGAGCTGGAACCATTTCAGCCTTGGCTGTGCTGAGAGGAGACAGAGATGCCCCCTCAGGCAGAGTGAAAAGGGCCCAATGAATGCTGTGATGACAGCACAGTAAAATTCCCTGGGTTCTAAATATTTTATCATCATAAAATAAACATAGATCTTCTCGTCATGAAATATACATTAAAAAATGTTTAAACGTGTTAATTATTAAACCAATATTGATTCATATTGGATGAAGCATTAACGGGTGGAGTTTGGAGGAGGAAAATTGGCAAATGTATTTAATGTCGAAAGAGCGCTTGCCACATATCAATATTCATCGGGTCTAACCACTAATAATCATAACAGTGACAGCCCAGATTTATGGCTCCTCTGCATGAAGGCAAGTCTGTGCAGAGGGACAAACTGAAATATTAAGATGGGAGGCACAAAAATTCTTTTTTTTTTTTCTACTCCAGCTCATCATTGTGATTTTATGGATAAACTGAGGATTTGCATGAAAGAGTCTGAGCAAACAGAGGGAAGACTCTTGTGAGTTTATTTGAGAGCAGGTTATCAGAAGGATTTAATCATCTGCTCTGATAAGGCCTGGGCTAAAGGCATCCTCCTGTGCAGGTGCCACCAGAGTGCACAAGGAGTTAATGGTTGCTCCTGTGCCCTCTCTTTGGGCATTTATTCAAAGAATCTTAAATGGATTTTCTGAAAGTCAGAGAGTGGGAAATGCATCATGTGCCACCTTTAACATTTGCAGGGTTGAAGGTGAAGCTTGAGTTGGGGAGTTTTATGGTTCAAGTCAGTTATTTTGATTTGGGGCTGTAAATATTCTCCCCAGAGGAGAATGCCTTGCCCACTGTGTCTGCAGGAATTCTTTTGCAGATTTTTTCCCACGGGAAGCTCTAGCTTTGATAATACACCAAGATCACAGCACAGATAGAAAAGGAAGTGACTGGGAACTGAAATTCCATTCATATGGGAGACCTGCCAAAGGTCCTTAATTTGGTTTAGTTTTAAATGTCCATCCCAACCGCTCCAGCAGGAACCCAGATGTGGATGCAGTCTGTCCAAGGACATTCTTGGCGCCTTGTCTTGGTCTGTTTTTCATTTCCTTCCCCACCTACAATTTTTTCCCCTGATTTATTTCAATGTGAACAGGTACACCAAGACCTGAATCTTCAACACTGTGTGACTATGTGCATTGAACTGCATTTTTGCAATATGCTGGAACCTGGGAGAACTTCAGAATTGCACAGAGTTCATTGTATTTAAAACATTTTCTTGTGAAGAGAGTCTATTTTCTTGGTCTTTAAACAAAAAAAGCACAATGAGGTTCAGTGACTGTTTCAAGGACTCCAGTTTAAATTCATTCAGTCTACAATTTAAAAAAGAAATTTGTTTTCTTAACAACCTCCTCTGCAAATGCAGTGTGGTACCAGAGAGTTAACAGGTGCTCTGTCTTGCATGCCAAATTAATTTAATACTTTTTATGTGTCTCTTTGCAGGACTGGTACAAGTTACAAGTGCAAACACATAGAGACCTTCTCTCCTGAGGTGAGGTGGGGGTCACGCAACTACTCATGGACAGAGTCATGCCAAGAAAAGTCAAATAAATTGGTTTTCCCCTTGCTGGAATTTGGTTTTAATGTCAGGGCTAATACCTGAGTGAGCTGCTGGTGTATCCTGCAGATATGGAAGGGTGTAAGGTGATGCACAAGGATGGGAGAAAAAGGATCAGATGAACCATTCTGCTAACCTGGAAACAGGGATCTTTAGGTCTTTCAGGACTTCTCCTTTACCCACCAGCCTTTCTTGCCTTCAGAATAGATTTGGAATTATTTTTTCTCACTCCAGAATGAATGCCAGTGGTGAACCCACCACACTCACTGGTTCATTGGCCAGGAAATCTCAAAATTGGTGAAATCTCAAATTGGCGAACCAAAACCACTACAAACAGCAAATGTCAACCTTTTTCTTTGGGACAGGACATTCGACCACCAAAACCTTTAATATCTGGCAGCTGTAGGTTTGTATTGAACAACAGCTTTGCTGTCAGTGTTCATCTGCTGGAGACATGCTTCCAAGCCTATACATGGAGATGATACACTAAATTGTCCATTTAATTTCCACTTATTGGGAGAATCGGCATACATTAAAGAATATTTGACTATTAAAAGCATGTTTATGGACGCTAATATTGCTATCAGTGGTATGTGACTAATACAGAGTAAAGTGCATTTTGTCACAATTGGTTGATTTCGGAGTAATCTGTCACTGGCAAGTGTTAATCTGGGGGTTCTCTTCCTAATGCAGCTCCAAATATGTCTCTGGAGGGATTCCTGCTCTGCTTGTGTCTTGCACAACATCCTGGCACAGCATCCTTGCATGAAACTCATCCTGTATGGAGTGAAAGCCGAATTAATCTTTAGAAGTTGCACTATTGGCCAGATTGACTAACAAAATCATGTTATTTGGATGTACAAAGTAATGAGAATTCCTTTACCCAACTACTCCACCACACAGTCCTATCCATAAACTTTTATACTGATTGACCACTTCTAATCAAATGTGATACAGAGATTAACAGCCTCAAAAATATAAAGTTCTCACAAGTTTCATGAAGAAGTTGATTCTGCTGGAGCTCCTAAGTAATTGCACACCCAGGGGTTCAAACATGGGATGCCAATTCAAGGAAAGCAAGTTTCATTTCCATAGAGCACAGAAGTAGCTGGCATCTTGATGGGATGTTCTTCCACTGAGAAACATCCATTTCTTAAAATCAAAATGTGCTACAGTAACAAATGCTGACTTAAGTAAAATTTCACTTGAAGGCAGCCATTTAGTTCATGATGATAAGATATTTTATTTCTTTCAGTCTTATAGAATTTTCTTCCCCTTAATACATATGATTATTCTCATACACAAAAAACCTAAACAATAAAAATCAAACAAGTGTGGGTGTTGTGGGAAGACTGTTGGAGGTTCAGAAAATGCTATTTTCTTCAGAATTTTCACGTGGGAAAATATTGGAGTTTTGGGCAAAAAAAAGTTAAGAACCTAGAATATGTGCTGAAAGACAAATTGATGTTTTAAAACAGATTAAGAGCTGGATTTGTTCATATTTGGATTGTCCAGAGGACTGGGATCCCTAGGACTCAGCTACCACTGGCTGTCCAGTTTGGTGGTGACAAATCCTTTTACGTGGTCTCAAAGCACAGCACAGAGTGCTACAGTCTGTGCCAGAGCCTGGGCAGCAGTGGGGGTGCTGCGTGCCTGATCCCAGCTGGAATCACTGCAAAAATGAGCCCTGACGGGCACTGTTCACACGCCAGGCTCGCTCCTGAGCTGGGAAATAATGACTTGGGACTCACTTTGCAGATGCAGCTGCCTCCTGGGCCTAACAGCCACACATTGTGTGGGGTGCAATTAGGAGGTCATAGAAATGCTGTCACTGATGGCTTTCTGGCTGCCTCTGGAAAATGTTCTCAACACATGGCTAATAAGTAGGTTTCTTTGATACCACTTTGATAGTTAGGGACAGCAGGAGGAAAACAAGCAGAAGACCAAGCTTGGTGCTATTATCCTTTTTAACTTTGCTTAGCAAATGATTCTGAAGTGCTCAACACAATCACTCCCCCTTTTAAGCATAGGTTTTTCCACTCCTCTTCCTTTAGTAGGGTCTAATTTTAAGGGAGCACTTTGGGATTTTAATAACAGAATTATACACTTTGCCCACAGGTCTTTAATCTCTCAATGTTTATCCCATCAGCTGCGTCTCTGGTGAGCCTTTATCCTGGGATGTTTGTCTATTAAATTAACAGTATTTCAGAAGAAGATAAGCCATTTGCAAGCAGTAAATCACAAGGCAGCAGCATCCACTTAGTTCTCTGGCTGTTGCATCACTCAGTACATTATACACTGTTCTATATACTCAGTATATCACCGAGTTCTTCATCTTCCCTGCCACCCCCGGCCTCCGCCCCCACGCTGTCTGCAAAATGCACAAACCTCTCCGAGGAGGCGAATCCAAGGAGAAGGAGACAGATGAGATCCGTGTGAGCAGCAAACTGGGGAGGTTTGGAGAGTTTGGATGGCTCTGCTGGGTTTTGGCTGGGTTGCCTGTGGAGGAGAGGGTAGAGCAGAGCCCTCCACATCTGAGCGTCTCAGAGCGTGCCAAAAGCAGTGACTAACCCTGCCCAGCAAAGAGCAGAGTCCCAGGGAACGCAGCAGACAGGGGCTGCCCACCCACTGCTGGAGTGAAACCACCCCAGGATGGAGGCAGCCCACACTGAACAGTGCATGGAGAACTTCTGTGGTGCTGCATGACCAGAAGGAGATGGATATGTCACACTGCGAAGGAGGAGAGTTAGTTGGAAGGTGGCCAGGAAAATGAAAGTCATATTTCTGTTTATGCACGAAGTAGAAATGAGAGTGTGCCTCTTGAACGGCTTTGTCTGTCTTAATTCTTGGCCTTAATTGAAGGAGTCCTTCCTCAAGAAAGCAACCTGCAGCGGATGTTTGGAGATCTCTTCAGAGCTCGGTGCACTGTAACAGAATCATCAGCACTGAGAAATGTTCATTTTTGCTCCTTGGATTGTGCCCATCCAGCAAATGGAACGGGTTCAGTTTCATTTAAACGCTGAGAAGTGCCAGGTCCCTGCAGAAAGCAGGCATGGTGCATCTGCAAGCAGATGGGAAACATCTCCATGTAAGCATTTATGAGATGCCTAACATAGTTTTCCTCTCACAAAAAGAAGCAAACAGATGAAAATCTAAATGTTAAGGGCAGTGTGAACCAATAATTTGGAGAGAAAACTCAGAACAAGTTGTACAAAGCAATCTGTTGCAACGACTTCTCTTTTATCTCCCCATTGACTTCTTGCTTCCTACCCTTCCTGCTATCACCTTTTACAATATAACCATGCAGACATCCTATTTTTGATACCAAAACTCTCTTTAAACCAAATCAGACTAGAAACAGCAAATTCCAGCCATACTCCACAACATAACACCCTGGGAATTTTGTCTTCCTGCCCTCCTTGAATTAGCAAATTAAAAGAAAATTCAAAATGAAAAATTCCTGTTTTTTTTTACAGGTGCGCACCCTCTTTTCAGAACCCAGGTGCCACATCTTGGCTAGTCAGTCTCTTGATTTGACAGATTTTAAATCCCAAAGGCTTCAGCAAGGCACTTGGTGCACCATCCCCCTCTGGAGAGGGGAGGATATTTGGGTTCCTCTGGTTATCTGCATATTAAGGGAGGTGCCTGAGGTCATGGTAATCCCTTCCAGCTCTCTGGCAGCTGGGCTGTGACACCCTCGACACAGTGGATAACACAGACTGCCCTACCTGGAAAACAGAGTATGAGGAGTGCTAAGAGTAGAATCATAAAATTATTTAGGTTGGAAAAGACCTCGGAGATAATCGAATCCAATAACAGACAGAGCAGACAGATCCTTTTTCCTGGCTGGGGAGGAAGTATAAAATGCAGAGTGTATTTGTATTTTTTATCCAGTCTGGAGCAAAGCTGATACCTTTCAGCATTGCCCAGAGTTATTTTGGGTGAGGAACCCTCATTTTCAGATTCCTTCTCTGGGCTCTGGAGATGCAGCCTTGTTCTCCTCACCCCAGGCCTATTCCTCAACCACACACTTTCTAAATCAGCCTCTGTCATTTGGTTTGTTTGTTTGTTTGTCTCTCTTCCTCTCCTGCTTTCTGAAATTTGTTTTTGGATCACATAAATCTTCCTTATGGAAATATTTGTGCACTTGGCACATTTCCAAGGAATGTTTAGACTTTAATAAAGCAATTTTTGTGGTTTTATTTTTTTTCTATTTTTCTTTCCAGGGGGAGAAGTTTGTCATGATTTTTTTTTTTTAAAATGGCTTTCCTCCATGAATCTTGGCAGCTTAGGAGTCCCCTCCAGTAGGATGTAATTGGAAGTAGCTGCTCCCTCTGATAGCCTGGCTTTCAGAGAGTGGCCTCCAGTTCAGTAGCTGCAAATAACTGTGGGCAATTTTGCCTGTGCTTAATTGCAACAACGTTGTTTCCTCCAATTTTGAAGTTTTTCATTTTCATGCAAAACCAGAGCTGAATGCTCATGTGTCCTCCTCTAAAACCCCTTCATAATAAGTGTTAAGAAAATATTTTCTGCCACTGCTGACAATTTTTCCCTCAGAAGAAAAGAGAAGACTGGAGGAGACTGGAAGGAGGAGAAGAAGATTGGAGGAGATCCAGATGCTGCTGGAAACATCTGGTGGTGTGGTCAGCAGAAGACTCTTGGTTTGGCTGATTGATAAAGCACTGCCTCTGCCCCAGAGTAAATGTGCAGCTCATTGCTTATTCCCTCTTTCTCTTGGTAAATTTGGAAATCTTTTGAGCTGGATTAATTTTGGTTTTAGGAATTGTAATGCCATAAAGGAGCACAACTGATGTTCTAAGTCAATCCCACTTGTCCAAAGGAGGCTCAGCCCTGATCGTGCAGCACCCAAAGGGTGTTCTCAGCCTGGCCTTAAACTCTCATGATTCCATGGCCTTCCTGGAGTATTTTTTCTTGATCATGTCAGAAGGGCAATCTAAATATCCTCTATAACACAAGTTCATCTTTGAGCCGCTCCAAAATTAACTGTCTCAAGTTTAGAAGAGCACGGAGGAACCTCAGATCCTTGATCTTCTGGCAGCACCAGCTGTCAGCCCACAGGAACCTTTGCAGGGACAGGAATAGCCTCGGTGCTGTTCCGAAATTCTTAGAAAAAGCTTTTCCCAGGAAACCGAGCGAGTGCTTTCCATGCTCCGCCATCTGCGCCTGCTGGAGACCCACTTGGCTCCTGGCATCCCACAAATGCATCAATAGGAGACAAAACCATTAAGAAACCAGCGGAGATCCCTTCAAAATGCAAACAAAGCAGAGCAGTGAGACACTTCAGGCCGCATTCCGAACTGCTGTAAATCAGTGGAACTCACGGATTTCAACCCAACTCTGCCAGGCTGCTCCAACTGAGGATTTGGTTCTTCATCATTAACTCCTCCAGCATGGCACAGCCAGCTTTTGGAGGCTTTGAATGGCTTCCTGCTTGGAGTTTACAGCTGTTCCAGCAAGGCCTTTGGTTTATCCCTTTAATTTGTCATTAGCCTGTGTAAACAAAAAGAACAAAACAAAAAGAACTGGGAAAAAAAGAAACACAAACAGATGCAATCACTTTTCCTCCACTTCAGGCAGACTTTAGGGAAGAAGCATTGTTCAAGTGGGGATCTACTGGGACAGGTTTCCTGGTTAGGATAAAAATGTTGGTTGAGATCTAAGGCTGGAAGAATCTTGGTTCAGATTAATGAAATAATAAAATAAAATAAGACTCTAACTTCTACTCAAGAGTCTTCTTTTTCATTAAAATAACATTTCATTCTTCATTTCAATGTTTTCCAATCATTCTGAATCCTCCTGGAATCAGATGCAGATGTTCTGAAATACAAGCAACAAAGCTAATTCTAACAGCATTTCTGAAGGATAAGGGAAGAAAAAAATGATGAACATTTGGAAGAAGTCCTGTTCTCCCGATACTGTCCATCCATTTTGGCAAACTGTTAGGGACTAGAAGTTCAAAAGTGCCTCAGGTACCCCACAGGAGCACCCTGGGTCCTCACCCAACCACAGCCTTTGTGCCAGCTTGATCCCAACTTGCAAACTTCATGTTGTAGTTGAGCCTGGACCACATCATGCCCTTTTTGCCCTTCAGACTGATTTTCCACATTAGGGAGATGGACTGAGACTCAGAGAGATGGTTGGATGGTTGGAAGAATTTTTAAATACACCTGTGGAAGTTAAATAAATAGGGAAATAAGTGGTCCAAATGATTTTGGATTCTGCAAGCCCTCCTGTTAACCACCAAAGACATGATTTTTTTTACCACATGAAACCTTTTGTAAAGCTGACTTGACCATGCCAAGGGTCACACAACAGTTAAGAATTAAACCCTAAGACACTCAGATCAGAAAAAAAAATACATCCTAAAATGCTTTTTACTGATTTTGCTTCTGGTAATAGCACAGACACAATAAAAGGTTTTCACTGGGTGAAAGCCAACCAGGATCAATCTTCTGACCAGTAGCAGCAGCCTTAGAACTTTACCCCCCAAAGCTAATGAAAAGGCAGCTTCCCTGTGCTTTTGGAAAGAGTACCTTGTGCTCTGCCACAGTCTTAGCTGGTGGCCTGTAAACCCTGCACAGGACTTAATTCTGCCATTTCTGGTACTTATCCTGTTGTCTTCAATACAGAGCTTCTCAGAGCAATAAAATAAATACATTTTCTGTCCTGTGGAACAGCTTTAAACACTTTTTTCCGTAGGTAACCTTGGAATGTAGACTTTTGAGGAGCAGGCAGATGACTGTGTACATTTATGTACCAGCCCACACACCCCAGTGCAGATCTAGCACACATTCCTTTGTAAAGGTGTGTTTTCCCAAATACAGCACCAGAGAATTTGCCCTGATGGATGGAACCTGCCCTTGGTGGATTCTCTGTGTGCTGATTACCCTGGCAGAGGAGACAGCAGCAGTTCTGGCTGTGCTGCCCACCACGACAAGGAGAGAGCTGGACAGGGCTTAGCATATCAGCAAAGGAAATAAAGTGGCTCTTCCTCAGGCTGCTCCTCAGGGCTTCCAGTTACAGAATGAGAGTGGAGACCTGGCAACTGCTCCCACAAGAAGACAGAAAATGGGGAAGAAGAAACTTGATGAGAACAAAATCCCCCCCCAGGGCCAACATAAACTGTTCTGCTGATCTGATGGAGGAGATGAGCCATGTTTCAAGTGTCTAAAGGAGGTTTGGACCACAAAATTACAGAACACTTGGTGACATGAAGATGAGATCTCTTTTACTGCAGACCTGCTGCTCACAGTGTCCATGAGTCACTTTAAATACTCCAGGATGAATTCTCTATTTTACTTTTGATCTTTTAAAACTCAGTTTGACATTTTAACTCATGCCTAGGTTTTGTTGCCCATGTGTAGGGTTGAACACCGGTTTTTTTATATTTGAAACATGTACCCAAAGAAAACACTCAAGTTATCTTTTAGTAACTGTTCCTGAATTGAAAAATTCCAGGCCACAAAGCAGCACCACTCCTTATGTCCCAGATGGTGTCTGCTCCTATTTTGTGGGATTAACACAATGATAAAAACCTCTTCCACTTCTGGATTTGTGCAGCAATCCCACATCAGTGATAGAGCAGAGAGAGACAACTTGGTAGCTGAGACAAGACCAAAACTCAAGATGTTCTTGTTGGAGAAACAACCTAAATCTGAGCTGAGTTTTCAGCATTGCATCCAGATCAGGGAAAAATTACCCTGGAAATTTCACTATATCCAGACAGGCTTCCTTTATCGGTTTTCCATATTTCTAGCTGTCAAATACATTTAAAAGATGACATCAGATTTTCTCATCTCATAATAGCCTGCTGCTTCTTTCTTTCAGCAGCAAAAGAATGAAACAAGTATAAAGAACAAGCCTGAAACTGTAAAACAAAAAGTACTACTAGAATAATAATATTCTTGTTAATTATTGTAATATAACTCCATTTAGAAGCCCTGGCATGACCTTGTTTTAGGCCATGCTCAAGGTGAGAAAGCAGGTGGCAAAATCATTTTCCATCTTAACAAATTTGCCCATTCCCTGTTTGCAGCACACATCAGCCTGGCCCTTTGATCTGGTACATGATACTCTGCTTCCCTGGAGAATTTGGGGCCAGATGCTTTAACAAAAAGTAGCTCCATTAAATCTCTATTGCCTTCCACAGGGTATCACAAATTTAAATTGGCTGAAGACTGCTCTTGAGAGCCTTTGGAGTGGACCAGGGAAAAATTATACATTTTACCAGGTTCTGCAGCAAAATGCCAAAACAGAAGTAGAAATGTTTTTTCCCCAGGAATGATGACAGGCCTCCAAGCAGCAGGGGGAAAAAAACCTAAAACAGTTCAAGTGTTAAAGCCCACAAAGGTTCATACTCTTGGGAAGAGTAGGAGGTACCAATGGGTTAATTTTGATGTCCACTCTTGCCCAAAAGTTTGTTTTAATCTGTAAGTTGAGAAGCAAGGTGTTCTACCCCATCCTTGAGACTGCTGGAGTCATTCTCTGTGCAATATATCCATGAGCATCACTACCTTCTCAGGAAATGAAGTTGTGTGGAGACACAGACTCGCTGGGAGCAAGGATAGAATGATTTTCCCTCTCAAGGTGTGAGGGACACACTTCCCCACATCCCCCAGCTCCAGAGCCACCAGAAGAGACCCTCATGTCCACTTGCTGTTGAGCATCCTGGAGGGACATGGTTCCTCAGACCACTTGAAGTTTTCCTTACTGTGATCCCTCATGGGATTCTTTACCATGTCCAGCTGTGGTCTCTCTCTCTCCTGCTTTGCTTGTTGCTTCTTCAGACAAAAGTGTCAGGCTGGCATTCATGAAGGTACATTTGACTGGCTTTGCTCGTTTTCCAAGGGCTGCTCCCACCTGGAGCCTGGCTGTGTGAAGGGAGGGAGGCTGTGCAATCCTACAGACAACAGCTTGTGCATCCTTACAGCACATCCACAAAGGACCCAGGAGTGCTGCCCAGGTTTCTGTGGGTATTTACATGTCAACATTCCCAGTTTTATCCAGGTAATTAGGCAGTTTATAACCACGGGTTTGTGCAGCTCACTTAAATCTGCATCTCACAGATGGGTTTGCCCTGCCTGTGTGTTCATGGAGACACATCTTTTCTTACATCTGCATTAACACATAGAAGCTTTGTTTTAAAAGCCTCTGCTCAGGAGAAGATCTGTAAGCATTTCTGGCTTACAAACAGCCAGCCCAGTGTTGATTTGGTCACATATCCATCATTCCATGTAGCCTGGGGTGGATTGCTTCCATCCCCACGCTGTCATTGCCTGCACTTTGCCGTGCTGCCCGGGATGTGTGGGTTCCAGCCCATCTGCGTGGATCACAGCTGTGCACTGAGTAGTTTTCCAAGTGCAGACAGTGCTGAAATGGCTCAGGGCTGATCCTCAGTGCAGCTCCAGCAGCTCAAGCACAGCTGTATAGATGTCCTTCGAGTCAGCAAGCAGCTCAACCCTTTCTTTCCCTGCAGAGCTCAAGCTTGGCCCATGTTTTCATCCACTAAGGGGACAGAGAACCATTGAACCTTTTAGGTTGCAAAAGACCTTTCAGATCTTTGAGTCCAGCCATTCACCCAACACTGCCAGGTCAGTGACTAAACCACAGAATCACAGGATCATTAATGCTGGAAAACAGCTCCAAGGTCCTCAAGTTCAATCTTCAACTGGATACTGCCATGCCCACTAAACCTTACCATGAAGTGCCGCATCTACTCATTTTCTGAACACTTCCAGGGATAGTGATCCCATCCCTCCCCTGGGCAGCCCCTCCCAATGCTTAACCACTCTTTTAGTGAGGAAATTTTTGCCAATATTCAACCTGAACCTCTCGTAGTCTAACTTTAGGCCATTTCCCTTGTACTATCACGAGTTGCTTGGAAGAACCACGCCCCAAACACATACACAGATCTTTTAAATCCCTCAGGGATGGTGACTCCACCGCTGGCCTGGGCAGCTGTGCCAGGGCTGGACAAACATCTGCCAAGAGCGGGGCTGGTGTGGTGGTCACAGCAAGGGACTGGGGTGTGCACACAGCCACTCAGGAATTCCTGTTCCCCTTCAGGGGTGTTGGGATGGACAGCTGAGGGCTCCAGCAGCATTCCCGGCTTGGGGACAGGGCTCACAGAGGCACGGCGTGTGCTCGCCTGGCCGCTCACCCCTGAGCGTGGGAATGCACTTCCCTCTAGTGGGGAAAAGCTCTGCCGAGCCCGGCGCTCTCCGGCAGCTGCAGAAGGGCTCGTTCGGCTCCGGCAGCCGGGCTGCGCGCTCGGGTCACAGGTGAGCTCCCGGCTGAGCCAGCAGAGCGCTGCCGTGCCGTGCGAGGGCTGGCCCGGGTCAGCGGGGACAGCGGCGCTCCCGCCGTGTCCCGGCCGTGGCTCTGTGTGACATCCCCAGGTGCCAGCTCAGAGCGGGGGTGGCCGCGGGGGTGGGATGTGCCTCCGCATCCCGCCTCGGAGCTCCGCAGAGAACAGAGATCATTCCCTCAAATCTGCCCGAGAACAGAATTCCCGAAATGTTTTGATAGAGGATTCCGGGATATTTTTGATCTAGAAAGATCAAAACAAGCTTATTGAAGAATTCCATTTCATAATGTCAAAAAATGTTTCGTTTTGAGAATGTCAGAACACTGCAATCTAAATGTTTAATCAAGTGACATGTATGTGTGCAATATTGCTATTATTTTAATTCAATTTTAGGGTTTTTTCCCCCTAATATTTTCCTCAATGTGAAATAAAATCAAATAAGAGGGCAAAAATGTCAAATCAAAAGATTTTCTTTTGATTGCAAACTGTTTCAATACTGTAAGTGCCTCTAGGTTTGAAAACATTTTTAAACGCTTTTTAATCAAACTGTTCTTTGAAAAGAAAATTTTAAGGCACCACAAGCTTGACACATTTCCATTGCTGTGTTCCTCTCAGCTGGTTCGACGGGGTCATGCCTTTTTATCTGCGTTGAATTAAAATCTCGTGTTTCCTGGCTCCCAAATTACTGAGCTTGATAGGCCATCATGTTTGGAAGATTTAATCAGGAGAAGAAGAGTCCTCCTTCCCCGGGTTCCTCTGCTGCTCTCAGAGAGAGGGAGGTGGGAGTAATGAATGCTGATTGAACCTCGGCTGGGAATGAGTCAAGGGAAGGGGAAAAAAAAAAAAAAGCAAGCCCCATCACTCTTGTGTGATTCAATTACCTCTGAGAACTTTTATTCTCATGGGGATTTATTCATATGATGGTGATGAATTCCATTTGTGAGGCAGTGCAAGGGACAGGGATGGCACCCACATGGTGCTGCTGTGATGTGGGGACACAGCACTGGGAGGGGGTGGGTGAAAATCCTTCTCCTTGAGGTGCCCAGAGGGGCTCAGGAAAAGGGAAGGGACCAAGGACACTCAAGGAACCTGACCAGAAAGCAGTGACAAGCACAGAGGTCTCAGGGATGCAGGAGACAGGGGAGCAGCCAGAGAAAACAGAAACAGAGAGAAGGAGACGAGGCCAGGGATGTCAGTGCCATTTTCAGCTGCTCATTTTAATCTCCTGAATACAACGCCTGGTCAAAATAATGTCAGATTTGTGTCAAATTTTATTACAAATCAAAACTTAATCCTGGCCTGGAGAAGAAGAGATGAGCAGAGAGACAGGTTCTAATACCTTAATTTAAGAAACAAGACAGAGTTGTTTTCTTAAATCAGTGTTTTTAGGAATGCTGAGTGCTGGATGTGGGGCTCTTCCCCTGCTATTCTTTCCAATTTAAACATAGAGAGAACTGGTAGGAAGAAAAATCTGGTTTCCCTCCCCCTTAAATCTCTTCTTTTTGCTAAATAAAATTTTATTGGATTTCTAAAGTGGTTTTATTTGTGTTAATCTCTAGTTCTTCATCATCACAAATTTAAACTGCCAACCCTCTTTAATTATGGAAAAAAAGTCCTCTTTTGCTTAATCAGTTGAAGAAGGGTTTCTTCTCACAGTCACTGTCCAAACATCATCACTGGGAAATACTCCATCCCTTGGAGTAGAGCAGGCAGAGCTGATTTCCTGAAATTTTAATTTGTTTTTGTTATACATCAAAATTCAAATACAAAATTACCCCCCGATCAAAATTGTCAAAATATTATTGGGAAGCATCATGATGTTTGATTTTTATTAACATCTTCAACTCCAACACTGTCGAGCCATTATCATGAAAAGTGAACATAGCAGAAAACATCAAATAATATTTGTTCATTGTTTCAACATAAGCCATGTGCTTAAAGAGTGTGACTTCAACAATATCATCAAAATGAACATTTCTACCACAGCCAAAGGAAAAAAATCCCACTTTAACGAAATGAAAAGCAAAACTCTATGTTTGTATTTTCTTCTGCTGGAAATGGGATGGAAATTGAAACATTACTCAGGCACGCTTCTGTTTCAAAAGAATTATCTTTTTGTTTTAATGGAACAATGGGGGAAAACAGGGTTTGTTCTGATTGTAGACTAAACCTGTTCTCTTAAACCTGCAATAATCCTGCTGGAGGTTACACACAGTGGGTAGGGGATGGGGAGGCCCCAGTTTGGCTCTGTCTCTGCTGAGTGCTCTCCCCAGTAGCTGGGATGGAGCAGCCCTCTCCTGCCCCACTGTCTGTTCCAGCCACAGAATTTGCTTGTTGTTCTCTAACTTGTTGGATTCAATCAAAGACTGACTCACCAAAATGCACAACAAAATATTTGTGAGTCCCTTCCCTGGAAAAGAAGGTTGGCCCAGGGAAGAGGGACCAAGGAGATGAGGTGAGGAAACAGGGAGGAGCAATGAGTCTGCTTCAATTTACACAGGAAAAATGGAACAGGACAAACTTGACCTTAAAACAGCTCATTTAAAAACATGCTGTTTCAGCAGTGGAAAAGTAAAGTTTTCTGGATACAATCAAGAAAATGGTGTTGAGCTGAAGGAATACCATTTTGGGGAGCAGAGCCTTTCTCCTCTCAGGGTGGAAAGAAAATGTTTCGGGTCACTGGTGGTGCATTGGGACACCTCAGCTTTGCCAAGAACATCTACATTTTAAAGTTCAACACAGAGCCAAATTGCATGAAAATAGGAAGTGTTTGAAAATTCTCTGTGGAGCTAAGGCATTAAAAAACCCAAAGAAAAACCCCCAGAAATGTAAATAACATATCTGAGGTTGGATGGATGGATTATTTTCACAAAAAGCTTCGTTTCTATTCTTCAGTCAGCAAAATGGTAGAAGGAGACAAAGAAGGAGACGGAAGAAGAAGAACAACAAGAAGTATGTACCATATATACTATTTATAATATAATAATAATGAAATTCAAACTGGCAAGATTTTCAAAAACTCTAACATAAATGTGACAGTGAAAAGACTGAAAGAGCTGGTTTGACATGGTTAAATTCTCCCAGTTTTCCCCCAGTAGGTTCTGTTTCCAAAACAACACTTTAGCAAAGAAACTTAACTCCAGAGAAAGCTTCAACTTAAACCAAGGTTCAGCAAAGCCTGGATTTGTCCTGCTCAGGCTGGACAAAAAATAAGGAGGGACCATCTGACTCAGGTCACCTGATGCTTCAGGATTGTGTCCCAGGGAGCTCGGGAGCATCAGGCTCAGCCCTTCACAGGTTATTTGGGAGGAGAAGTGCTCAGTGGGGAAGCACATTTCCATTTCAAGTGACCAGCTCAAGGCCAAAATCAAAGAGTTGTGACCAGCAGGTGGAAGCTGAAGGAGGTGACAAAGAAACCAGCATGAAAGACGAGAAGAGAATCCAAAGAGTGAAAGAGAAAAATAATAATAGTAAAAAAAATACCAAAATTTGAAAGGCAGATCTAAATTAGTGTGAAAGAAAGGAAAAAAACCCCAACAACCCAGCCTGCCCTGGCTGGCCCATGGGTGTTGTCACTGCTTGAGACTGATCCCTGCATCCCTGTGTCTGAAAAGGCAAATCCTGCCCCTCATTAAAGTACCAAGTGCCCAAATAAGAATTTGATGCCAGCAAAGTCATCACAAGTTGTTCTTTTTATTATTATTTCAAATGAAGGAAACATATATAAAGGCAAAACTTCATTTTTTTACTGTTCTTACTGTTATTATCTTTTTTTGGTTAGGGTTGTTGTTCTCCTGAGGGTTTTTATTAGCATTGTTATTATGCACAAACAGAACTGCCAAGGGAGAGTGTGAGCAATTCTCTCAGAACTGCAGATGAAAGTAATGGGCTTCTTAAATTCTTTATTTACATTATTGAACACAGGGAGAACAGACAGTGCCAGGCAGTCATGTTCACATTTTAAAAGGACAGCTTGTCTATCCCTTCGATATTAACCAGAGGGCTCTCAGATCACTTCTGGCTGAGATGTCTTCCCTTGGCACCTTCAGGGATGGAGAGCAGGTCATTCCCAGCTGGATCCCAGGGCAGAAGCAGCTCTTCATCTCTTTTGCCTGGGGAGGCCTTGTCTCTGAAAATTTTTGGGTCTCAATTTCAATATCAGCAGCTTTCCTGCTGATATTGAAATTGAGATCAGGACAGGGAAAGAGGTTGTATATGACTCACTTCCTTTTTTATCCAGTTTTCCACCTCTTCCTCCATCCTTTCTCAGCTTTGGAACATCGAGCTGAAATTTTAAATTCCAAAAGTGCTGTGGAATTTTCAATCTCAGATTGATTGTCAAAGAAATTGCATTTTTATATCTCCTAAGACTCCTGCAGCCCCCACAAACAGAGAAAAAATCATAAACTTGTCATCAGAACTTTTCTGAGTGTGAATTATCCTAATCTGGAATTATGGCATTTTAATTTCATTTTAAGTGGTTTCAGCTAGCTCTGTGAACTCTGTTTTGAATACCTGTGTAGTGCCTGAAACAGGAGATTTAAAAGCACTTCAGGAAAGTTAATGAATTGTACTTGCTGAGAACTGTGTCAGGAAGCACAGTGTTCTAATTTATATTCTTCAGATAAGGAAACCAAGTCCTGGTTTGGTTAAAATTCTTCTTCAAGGCTATGTTTTGAACCTGTAGCAGAAGAAGGAATAGATTTTGATGCCCAAAGAGCAACCTGTTCTAGTGGAAGGTGTTCCTGCCCACGGCAGGGGGTTGGGACTGGGTGATCTTTAAGGTCCCACCCAACCAAACCTTCCCTGATTTCTATGTCCTGCCCATGGCCAGCATTCTCTTGCTAATCTTGAAGCAGAAGTGCTACTAAATGCAGCAGATATTTTATGTTTTAACCTTGTCTGCCCTTCAATTCCTCTGGATTATCCTCCAGCTTTTCCCTTGCCACACGCTGCTCCTCTTGCAGGTATAACCAGGGACACAAAGCTCAGAGTCATCACAGGAGAGGAAAAAAAAGAAAATTCAAAAGGCTGCTCTTCTCTGCTATGTGCTGAAATGCTCAGATGATGTCCTGCCTTTCCAGGACATGGCTCAGCACCCTGCAGATCCTCAGGCTGGCAGAAGATTTTAGGGAGAGCCCAGGTCCAGCTCAGAGTCCCCACTGAGTGCTGCTTCTGCTGCAGCCAGGCCCAGCTCAGCTCCCTCCCAGCCTGCTGCTGCTGGTGGCACTGGGGACAGGGACAGGGACAGGGACAGG
>VYZP01015103.1:256-23773 GCA_013400635.1 Hypocryptadius cinnamomeus | reverse complement strand
GAGGAGGGGGCGCGGAGCGGGGACCCGACGGGCCGGCACCCGCGGGCCCCGCCAGCCCCCGTGCGGGGCCGCCGCGCTCGCCCGGCTCCACGGAGGCTGCGTTTAATAGACACGGATTAGGGGAAGGTTTTCAGCCGCGCCGCACATGTTCGCGGTACAGGGTTTCGCAGGGGATTTGCTCGGCTCCCTTTGGCCCTGGAGTCCCCGCGCCCGCGGGTGCCTCCGGGTTCTGCCGGCGGAGCGGGGCGGCGCGGGAGCCCCCGCGATGGGCCAGCCTTGTCCTGCCGCCCCGGCGGTGACACCGGGGGTTCGGGGAGCGAGCACGGACGGCAGGCGGATGGAGTTCACTGAGGGGCAGGTTACATTGGAAGTGCCGCACATCAGGGTATAAAGGGCGAAAACAATTACCACAGGCTGGGGCTTCGAGAGCAGCACTTAATGCCCTAAGCTATTCTAATTATAGAGAACGGGTAGGATTAAGAGGGAGGGAGGGAAATTCTGTTATTTACAAACTGTTTTCTAGCTGGCCTGCCTAGCAAATCCTCTTGGGCGAAGGAGTTAATCAGAGCCTCAAGGGAGCCGGCTTTCCCCGACGGCTCGGGCTCTCCCTGCCGTGCCGGGGCGCACGGCAAACCCGGGGAGTAACCGGGGAACGACCCCGCGGTTCGCTGCCGGGGCAGCGACACCTCCTCGTTCCACGCCAAGATCCTCTCCGGAGAGCCGGCTGGCGGCCGCTTACCTTCAGGCAGAGGCGAGTCCGGCTGGGTGCGTGCGGGCTGGGGAGCGAGGTCCTGTGCCGCCGTGGCAGAGCCCGTGTCCCCGCGGAGGCTCCGCCGGGCGCGGAATGGGGCGCTCGGTGCTGCGCCCGGAGGTGGGGGATGCGCCCTTCAGGGCCATGCGCTTCTCTTATATAGTCCACACCGGCGTACTCATTTGAGTACTATCGACTTTAGGTGGGTGGCAGTCGATGGAGACACCTCTGGTAATCACTCTTGGGCTCAGAGAGGGTCTTTTCTGACAAACTTCCTCCTCCCCGTTTGTCCCCCGGTGGATGGCAACCGAAAGCTGCGTTTGAAGTGACTCTGATCTATTTGTGAAATTAGATTTCCCTGAAGATTGGGGAACGCTTACTAATAAAGCTGCCGGCTCAAGAGATTAAAATGTGCTTTAACTTAGCGGGATTCCCTTGGGAGTACAACAAGGAAACGATTTAATTCCCCCCTTTTTTTATTGAACCGAGAAGCCGTGAGCAAAGTCTGAAGTGTGTATAAATTTGGTTCTGTTTTGATGTCAAGGAAAGTGGTAGTCTGTCTTTGGCAGGTGAATTCACAAACTATGAACCTTGTAAAAGTTTGCTTTTTCAAAACAGCTTTTTTAATTTTTGACAATGACACTTAATGAAAAGCTCACAAAAAAGGTAGTGACCTAACGAAACCATTAAACCTGCAGGTTTAAAAACTTGCCTCCTAAAGCCCTAAATAGATCAGCCAAAAATTAGCAAATAAAATCTCAAATTTCAGGGAGCAGTTGTATGCAGGTGGTCTTGACAGATTGTCAAGCAATACACATTTCTCAAATTATACCAGACAATGTTTTATATTGGTATTTTTGTTGCAAGTATAACTCTTTGGCATAAGTTACCACTTAGATATTTACTTAATAAGAGTGGGACAAAAAGAAAAAATATTTGAGATATCCTGTAAGATATGAAAATGGGGAATTTAGATTTGAAAGAGATTTAAACTATTCTGAATCTGCCTGGCACAAAACATTTCCCTGCAAAATTTGTCTCTTTCCCCAAACTCCTTCATTCATAACCTTCTCTGGTTGTCTCAGGCAGCACACACTCTGGGCTGTATCTCACAGGGACTGTGTCATTGCTGGTGGTGGGCACCAGCTTCTTCCCCACATCATCCTCTGCTGAGGCCATCCTCACTCACCTTTGGGGTTGTGATCCCACAAAGATCGGAGATCAAACCACGTTTAACTAATAAAGGCTTACAAAGGGTTTTACCACACTAAATTTTTTTAGAGGTCAGTGTACTGCACTAGATACACTGGTCTGACCTGTGGATTCCCAGGACAACTGAAGCAAGGTGCCATTCTCTTTCTTGCTAGGTGATTTCCTGCTTTTATGTCTTTATTGGGTGCATATAAGGAGTTTACTTTTGTCAAGCTGATGGTTAAGTTCAGTGAAGAGGGAAAGGGGAGCACTAATCCGCTGAGTAATAAAGCAGTATATTAATTAACCAGCTGCAAAATAAATCCAAAATTTTCTCTCCATTTGCTCATTTGTTTCTATTATTTTATTATTATTTTATTTTGCCCTCAGAGACATATATTGACACCACAGAATGGGACTGAATTTTTCTATGGAACCTACCAAAGCATTGCCTTGACTGGAGCTCCTCTGCCCAACTTCATTACTAGTCATGGACTAGGTTTATATCTTCTAGCCCTGGAAGCAGGTCACATGGGAAGGAAATCCATGTGGCACTGTTAAGACAGAATAATTCTGCTGCTCATAAAAACCCCAAAGTCTTTATTGGATGTCTGTTTGAGGCAGATGGCAGAATACTCATAAGGATTAAAAGCAGTATGGCAAAAGGCAAGCAAATAGTCCCTATATTCTCACCCACATCCCCAGAGAAGACCTAGGGAGTCTGCAGACTGGCGTGGCTGACTATGTAATCTTGATGGACAACATCCTGGGGCTGCCAGTTTGGGAAATTTCTAACCCCTTCAACAAAGATTCTCAAATATGTAACCCCCACGCAGTGGGTTTCTAAGATAAAAATGCTGCTACAAACACTAAGGACATTAAGTTTTGTTCTTTAACTTGCATGTTGGTTATTTAGGGTTTTGAAGGTTATTGGAACCCAGCTAGGCCCTTTACTGTTATGAGCTAGCCAGTTTTACCTTCGTCCTTTAGGTCTACTGTAATTTGTTTCTCTCCTTTGGAAGAGCTGTATCCTTCTTTTCTTGGGAGGACATTATACTCACCCAGAGGGAAATGAACTGTTTTATAATTAGTTTTAAGTTGGACAAATTAAACAGGTAGGTTACTTAATTTCTTACCCTTTTTTTATGTTATATTTTGGTATTTTCAAAAGAATAATCAAGAAGTCAAGAAAACAAGAGAGTGGGTGTCCCTGCAGAGCAGCTTGAGAGGCAGATCTATCAGCTCCTGAAGTTACTGCAAAGATTTACATTCACTTCTGTAGGAGTTGGGACAAGCCTTAAAATGAAAAGAACCAATTAGAACCATAGCACATCTAAATAACAAGTTTTAAGCAGCTTTTTCAGATTCTTTCTATGCTCGACAACCTTAAAGTCTTGTGTAAAAACAAAACAAACAAAAAGATTGGTTTTCTATTATTGTGCAAAGCCTTGTCTCCTTTTAAGTTGTTTTGATATTTGAATTCATCGGAGAGCAGTTGAAAGAAGGAAGACCAGACTGCATCCAGAGGATGATGTTTTACTAATCCCAGGCAATTCTGGCAGGATGAAACCCCATTCTCACTGGCCCTTTTGTCAGTAGCTCTAGTGTTTCTCCTCATCATTATATGGAGAAAGAATCTCAGCATGAGATTTACATCAAAGAGACCATCTTAGGGCTTCACTCAGTATCTTATTTAGGAACAGAAAACTTGTTAGCAGTGAGCCTAAATAATTTGCTTCCTGTAACTAACAGATTTAAACAGGTACTTCACATTATTTTTCCTGCGACATGTTCTTTTTATTTTCTGGTGTGCCTTAGCCACAAGTATGTCTGATTGAAGTTAAAAGCAAACTAGTTATGTTGAAGTATCATAGGGCTGACAGAGACTCAGAGAGATGATCTAGTGCTTTCTCTTGCTCAAGGTAGAGACAACTGTATCTATGTCATCAGGGCTCAGCAAAAGAACTTTTAATTTCTCCCGTTAAGCTCAACACTTCATCACAAATCCATTAAATGAAAAATTGCTAAATGTGGGTTTAGAAGTGACATTTTACCTCAGGATTTACACTGAAATATAAAAATTATCTAAATGTATTCCCAAAGCACACACTCAAAGACAGGATAAAGTGATTTAAAATTTAGGTGTCTTGCTGTCTCTGCATAAATCTGTCAGCCAAAGATTTCCATGGCCACTCATCTAAATCAAGAAGAACAGAGAAAACTCATTTCTGTTGAAGTTCATGGGAATTTTCTTGTTGACTTTGTTGAGCAGGAATTTAATGCAGGGTTGTTATTAAAGGAGAGGTGAAGAAGTGAGAAATCACCTCAAAAAATATGAATGTATTAGCCAAGGCAGTAAACTATAGATGGCAGTTGGAATTTCTGATAAGTAACAGAGGATTCCAGCTGTTTTTAGATCGCAGCATTTCCTTAAAATCAGAGTTTTTACACAGCCATATACACATGTGCCTGTTGAGGCTCAGTGCAGAGGACTTGATCAGATGGCCTTTTGAATACTTTTTGCAGTCCTTTGTTTCTATGAGTCTGTAGGGTTTTTGCAAGTGGCTTTTAAGGCACAGGTCATGCTAATGCACTGTCTGATGGGAAGGCCATAGAGCTAAAGAAGCAAAACAGTGTCACTAAAAGAAATGTGAGAATCAGTGTGCTATATTTATATCTTAAATGAAAACTTAGTGCATCTCATACCTTGGTGTTATTTTTTGAACATTTTTGGTAGAAGTAGCACAGCAGAGAATTGTGGAGTGTTCTTAATTTAGATAGTGGCTTCCAGGGGTTATCCCGTACAATAAAGATCATCATCTTTCTCATTAGAGAATAGCATATAAGTTTTATTATTACAAACATATCTAAGCATTTTTAACTACAAAGCTGTAATGATCTTTACTGGCCTTATCATTAAGAAATTCTACAATTAAGTCACCTTTAAGTTTTGGGGGGTATTTTGCACCTTCAATTACAATTTAATGAGTCATTTTTTTTAGGCTCTTTGTCTCCCTTGTGCTCTGGAAGGCTGAGCTGGAAACATGAAAAAGTCTGCCATAGAGATTTCAAACAGTAACCTGGAAACTAACCTACAAGTTGTTTAGCAGGAGGCAGAGAAGACCTAGGGAGAACACTGAGGAGCCAAGTTTGGTAGGACTCTGAAATAAGTCCTATATTCTTTTATTTTTCCTGAAACAGTTTCAGTAGAGAAGGTTTTGTTCCTGCACTGACTGACTGTCTGCAGCTGGGACTGTTCAGCTGAAGGTGGCACATGGGATAAACTACTGAGTCTGAGTCTGTAGATGTTATTTCACAAGAATCTGACCCAAATTGTTTTTCTCTTAGCTTAGCTGATATTGAGAATTTAATAGCAAGAAATGAACATGGCTTGCCATTTATATTGTTCCCTGGACAAAATCTTCTACAAGATTTTCAAAGAAAAATCAAAAGACTTTAAAACCTGGAAAGATTTTCCAGGACCTGAGGGTTGTGTGCTGAGGAGAACTGGTCTCAAGGGCTGAGAAATTATCTGCCTGGTCAAAGGACCCTTTGGGCTGCATGCAGTTCTTCACAAATGCTGGAAAATGGAAGATATGAAGGCAATTATTTGTATTACCATGATTCTGAAGATTGGCAGTTTAGCTTATTTTTAGAAAATATCCAATAGTAGCTTGGTTTGTTGTCACCTTTTGATTTTGCAAGTGGCATTTAAGAAGGACAAAACAGAGCCTCCACCACAAGAATCCTGCTGCAGGCACCTGCTGTTATCTGACCCCAGAATAACAAAAAGAGATACCAAATTGCCCCACTGGTTTGAGCCTTTTTCTTTTGAACCCAGATCCTCAGCTCTGTCAGATGCACTGCAAAAGACAAAAGTTCTTTTTCTGAGGTAATGACAGCTTATTACACCTGTCATTATAGCAGCTAAGAGACTTTATTTGCAGATGCAGCAGGTTTAAATTAAATCCCCTGCCTGGTACAGAAGACATCTTCACCATTATGCCCCTTGTGACATCAAATTCATGACAGCAACTTCCTGACAGCACCAAAAAGCTGCCTGGTGACCAGAATAACTGTGCAGGTGACATGGCTTCCTTGAAGAGATCCATCTGGCCAACGTGAGGCCCCTTACCCAAACTTTTCCTCTCAACCACACCAAAGACTGAGTGACATTTTCAGGGCTTGGCAACAAGGGCAATATCAAGAGTTTACATTCAAATCATGGAGTCACTGATTCAGAAAATAAATGTTTTGTTTCATCTTGCAGTGAGAGCCTTCATCAGGGGAGCCTGAACCTAGGGATTTTTGTGGATGGAAAAGTTCAAGGGCAACCTTCAATGCAGATGGAGGATCACTCCAGGTGTGCTGCAGCAGAGTGGTCTGAGTTTAGAGCTCACTGACCTCCAATGCTGAAGTAATCAACTTTTAAAAAAGAACAAGAAAGTTTGGATGTAAGTGTTGCATCAGTGGTGAAAGAGGAGGCTTGAAAAGTTTTAGAAAAAATAAACTGTAGGGACCTCTCCAAATGAAAAAGTCCTCCACCTTAGGTTCATGTTACTTCCAAAGCAGAAGTTAAGACATTTGATGCCATTCCCTACAGCAAAGATATTTTCTGATTATCTGTTACATTAAGGATAGATTTCCACAGTGGTCTCCTGTGAATCCCTGCTGATTTCTTGTCTGATTTCTCATCAGACTGTCAAACTTTCCAGAACTGCTGCATATTGATGGTTTCAATGCAAAAGATTTCTAAGAAACTTTTTACTTTGTGCCGCTTGACAGTTTAGACAAGAACTTTGAAAGTTACATGGTTTGAATTCAGTGGATTAACTGGTTCTCAGAGGAGCCTCATACTAAAAATGTTAGTGGGGTAATGTTTATTTGAGTAAAACACATATCAGTGTTGATTTGGCAAGAGATTTTCAGCAGGAATTGGTTTTTAGACTGCAAAGAGGTAAAGATTATTGGTCTCTGTTTTGCAGGCCAGTATGGGCACTGAGACTGAGGGGACACAATCAATCAGAACACAGCCACGAGCAGAGAGAGGAGCTCTCTGAGGGTGGATTCCTGCCTGGAAAAGGGTTGGCCAAGCAATGCTGCTGATGTCCAGAAAGAAGAATCTCAAATAATACTGTTTCTCAGTGGTGAGACTGCTGATCAAATCTTGTACTTCAATCATCAATTCAGACCTCAGGAAGAATAACAGAAACTGAAGAAAAATAAGGAATATGCTTTTAAGTTTGGAAAAAAAAATACTTTAATGCAAAAGACTCAAGTTTATGAGAAAGAACTTTGAGCTTGGTCTAAAAATATCTACTCAGAAAACAGAAATTTGATGTTAGGAATCTCTTTAATATGGGAACATGAATTTGTAAAAGACCATCATGGTCATTCATTCCACAAACCTGAAGCTGTAAGAGTGCAATAGAGACCTACTTCAGACAGAGTATAAAACATGCTGTCCACATGCCCCTATAGACTTCATATACAGTCTATATATATATGACACAGTATTATTAAATAGTCTAGAGCAAATTTAAAATGCCTGTGACAGGCCAAAAGCAAATCTATGATGTCTGAAGGCACTTCAGGAAAATATCCAGAACAATGCCAGAACCTTGAATGAGTAGGGGATTTTAAAAATAAACCAACCTGAGGAAGCAGGTCATCCCCTTGCTCTGAATGTCAGAATTCTTTTGCCTACCTGACCTAGAGGAAAAATTTCATGATGACTCCAGCCCTGGTGACTGACTTAAAGCTGAACCTGTGATTATGATACACAGCCAAGCAGCTGAGAATTTTATAAATTACTAATGGATCTTTTTGACATATTGTCTCCAGCTGTGAAAATCTCCAGTGACTCAAAGGGAAGGGAAAAATACCAATCTGTTCCTCCTCTCTGCCTCCTGAGGCAAATAAGGCATCAAAGGGACACCTAAGGAATAGTCCCTATTTCATCAGGTGAGAACATGGGATTAAAGCAGTGGGAATGAAATAGGTGAGCAGTGCTCCTATAACTTCTAAATTCACTTGGATATAGTCATTGTTATTTTCCACAGACTACTGGTAGGTCAGGCACTCTTCTGGTAGTAGGGGCAGTGGGGCCAATGGCTTTATCTTCTCCGTCCCCCTTCCCACCCCCAGATTGCTTATTAAATTAAATAATGGTTCAAAGAAATAATTGGTCATAGATTTTGTTTATTTCTTAAGATTTCCATCCTTCGATAAAAGTTATCTTGTAAAAACCTTTACCGATGGCAGGGAAAAATCACCTTATGATAAATTATGTAAAAGTATCTTTAGATCATATAAATAAAAGAAATAAACTGTTTAATTTGTTGGCATCACGTTTGAAATGCTTTTAAGGACCTTGCCATATCCCTGATCCCAACTAAAACTTTTGATTATCGTAAGAGGAACTTATAAATTACACATTATGTAATTACATGTGGGTTTTTTCTGATAAGTTTGAAAAGAACAAGCATTTAATTTTGCTTCTCTTCTACTGTGTTGCAAGACTGGACTGTTGAAGAACTCAGCTCTGAAATAATATAAAAAAGTAAAAGAACTAGATCTTCCTAACCCTCTTCAATTCATCCTTTTTTGTCCTCTTTTCTGTTGCACTTCCTGTCATGCTACTCCTAAATCTTAAAATATTACTTAACCTGTTCTTTCAACTGCCTCAGCTTGTCCATGATATATATTTTTTAATCCCGCCCTCCTCTTTTTAGCCATCCATCCCCCACATTATTTTTTCTTTTCATTTAAAATGACACATGACGCTACAGCTGAAATATCAAATGTGTTCGCTCATGCAGTTTTTTACATGTCCCTCACATTTCTAACAAACAGAAAGCCATTTACTAAGTTCTTTGTTACCAAGGAAAGAAAGAAGAAACCATACTAAACACATCCAAAATCTCTGCTAAACATTAATTTTTGTCCTGATCTATGACAACTTAATAAAGAAGCTGAGTAACACTTTTAATGTTTTTTAATAATTTCATTTTAATAATAATTTTAATTTTGATGGTGGTGATGTATTTCTTTTTTTTCCATGGAGTTCTTTTTTTCAAATTGACTTGGACATTTTTAAAAAGAATAAAGATTGACTGACAGAAAGTCAGGCTGTGTTAATTACACGGTGTATTGTTGTTGGAGATTATTTTCAGTCTAGTTGAAAATAATATTAAAACTGCAAGTTGTGCTGAGGTTGTACATTCCTTATTCTGAATTATTGCATCTTTTGATATAAGTCCTGGCAGTAAGACCCTATGGGAGCGAAGCTGTGCCTACCTAATAGCTTCCACTGGACCCCTTTCCATTCACCACTGAAGGGCCTCCACAATTCAGGTAACACACTTTACACCAGTGTCATCTCTCTGTCAAAATGGGACCACTTCTGATGTAGAAAGGACCAAATGGAGCAGAAAAGAAAGAAAAAACCCAAATATCTATCAATCCTCTCCAGTCATGGACAGGATTAATATGAAGCACACTGTGATCATAGAGTCATAGAATAAGCTGAGTTAGAAAAAAAAGAAGCTGAACTGGCTCAAGAAACCATTTTGAGCTGAAATTAGTTCCAAATGGCTGGTTCCCCCAGCAGGCCCACTGTATAGCTCACAATTCCTCTTGGGAAGAATATGGAGAAGCAGATACCATGGAGATGTCAGTGAATTGCTGGTAGCAAAGGAGAACAGGAATGCCTCTTTCAGAAGCCTTGCTGTCTTATAGTGTTCATAAATTTGTGGGTCCAGATGAGACTGTGGTGCCCTCTGCCCATCTCAACAACATTTGAGTGCACTGGTCATTTCAACCATTTTGACAAATGTATAACATTTGTATAACAGTTAAAGATATCCTCATATTTTTCTAAATATAAAATACCAAGTCAGAGCAATTCATTAGTGCATGGAGAGGAAAAGGAACTAAAGACCTCTGTGAGGGATGCTGTGCTCTTCTGTTCTCCTTCCCAGGCCAAGACAGAATTGACTCAGCAGGAGGTGGACCCAGGACTGGATTCACTACTGCTCTATCTCTACTGTCTCATCTCCTGTGTTCCTTCCTCCGCAATTCTCATCTCATTATCATTGTGAGAATTTGAATATGCTGCTGAGCAAACTGCACTGAGCTCCTCCCGTGCTGCCTGCTCACCTGGTAGGCAACACCAAGACGTGCAAAACCCAACAGAAAGCTAGGCAAAGACTACGTTTCCAAAGCCCTTTCTTTCTTACACTTCTAAATAAAAAAATCCCTATTAAATAATTTTTATCTGCCAGATGTAATGTTTAGACAGTTTATAAAACAGTTTAGACTGTTTTGATGTTTAGACAGTTTATAAAACACTGAAAATGTGTGAAAAATGTGTTACTAAAGCCAGTGGATCTAAGATAAGCAGATCTCCTTGGCACAGACAAAGACCCTTAGCTGTTTGAGGAGAAAGACTAAGATTAGGGATAGCCTGCCACACTGCCTGCCTGCAACATATGGCCTTTACTAAATCTGATTTCAACAAGTTTAACTTATTTGGACGTAAGCCCTAATAAATATTTGAAGAGCACTTTAGAGTAAAAACAAACAAACAAACCTACCTTTTTTTGCTTTGTATGACAAAGTGTCAGGTCTGTATGGCAGAAGAATAAATACTGCAGACAATACTGGAAAAGGAAGCAGAATATGGATGTCTCTGACAAATGGCTACAATGACACAGTCAAAGCACTCCCACTTGGTTATCTGAAACAGCTATGTGTCTAAAGTGATCTTTGCAGGTACTTTAATCCCTAGCCCAATTTTCCCTCAGTAGAGGATTACTGAAACAACAAAATGATGGAAAACTAAACCAGGACTTCATTGTCCCACTAGGCGCCATTGCCTTCTTCAGTTCTATTCACCTCACCCTTGTCTCTATAATCTCTTTTTATATTGTCAGGTTCATTGGAAGAGATCTCTTTTGCTTTCTATGGAAGGCTTCTTTTCTACTATTATTATTAACTATAATAACACTGAATGAGTCAAGGAGAGAATTTAACTAGGGAAGATAACAAGCCAGTGGAGGAGGTAGAAAAAAATTTGAAAAGAATGTTGAGTGAGTGCAGTGAGGAGCAGTGATGCAGGGAGGAGGAAAGATGCAGGACACAGAAGGGTTAAAAGAGGAGCAAAAGAAAGTCTGAGTCAATGCTGAGTAGGAGGAGGTGATTAAGAAGAAATCAAAAAGTTGAATGTGAAAAGGAAGGAAGATTTTTCTTAGAGTGAAATCAGAAGGGCAAGGAGAAAGAAATGGAAAGACAGAATAGGCTGAATAGGCTGAATGAAGGAAGTTCTGCTCCACACCTTTTTTGTAAAGTGAAGAAACTGAAGCAAATTGAGAAGGAATGAAGGAATTGGAATACATGAGGTAAATATGAAGAAAAGAATAGTGGGCTGTGGTAGGAAAGGAAATTATGAAAAGCAAAAATCATGTGTTTGACATATGAAGGGGAAGAAGCTGAGGTATTGGTTCAAATATTATATTCACCGTATTTTCCTAGAAAATGAAGGGATCTTTTCACAGGGGGAGTTAAGTCAGAATTGAAAATCTGAAAATGGGAGTTCAAAAACCCAGGCAAACAACTTTTATAAACTGAGGGAGAGGTGTTTACAAGAGAAATATCACTTCAAATTTAATAATATGTGGAGAAAGAGCATTGTCAAAATGTCACCAAATACATACCTGAAACACATATGGACAGGTCATTCTTTTCATGCACTCTTCTCAAATATGAATTGTGCTAAATAGATTTTGGTTGGTATGTTAGTTGGACTTTATGTCATTTACTAGCTGAAAAAAATCCCAAACCAAAACATTTTCTCTGGCATAGGGCATTATAGAGGAATTTGGTTTGCTACTGAGGTAAATGAAAGATGATGAACTTGGCTTTGCTGTTGTATAACCAGGGGTGATGTTCCTTTATCTATCCTCCACTCATGCAACAATGCTGAGCTTTCATAAGTTGGCTCTGGGCATTTCTGAAGCATAACACACTTATAGCTTTCTGTGTCTAACAGCTGAAGACACTGGCTCATCAGGGTTTTCCCCCAGCTTCTTCCCATTCTCTGAGATCATTCCTATCCTTCTGAAAGGCCCTGCTTGCTCATATCTTGAAATACCTGAGTGTCTTTCACGATTGTCAGCTTTCAGGACCCCTGTGGCTCTTTTTCAGTTTTTCTTGAGTCCTATTTGAATACAGTTCTGATACATTGGCACATCCTGCAAGTGTGCTGAGAAGAGCTCAATAATGTGCACATTTGAGAAGAGCTCTCCTGCATGCCACAGAAAATTACTTGTTTTACTGAGGAAAATTACTTTTTGTCCCTGAAGGATTGGTGCTCCATTGGAGAGTACGAATTAAGCAGCACATATGAATCCTGCAGGAGTCAATAAAAAATTCAACAGAAATAACACAGGTTTCCTTACACAAGGCTCCAGCCAGCTGGCAGTGGGGTGGGGAGGTTGCCTTCTCCCCATAATCCTGCACTTGCTCCTTTGTGGGAAGAAAAGGATCTTGGCAGCTAGCAAATCAAGAGAGACATTAGAAGGACATCATTCCCATGAAAAGTGTCAGGTTTCTAACTTTTCATCCATATCCAGGATGAAATATACACGTGTGTACATATGTTTATGTATAAGAAAAAAAAAACATATATACATATGTCTGCATATATGCACACCTATTCAAAAATACTATTTTTTGTGAAAAATTAAATCCTTGTTGTTGACCATAATGAATTTTTGCTGTTCTCTGCCATGAAGTTTCTAAGGGGGCAACTGAAGGCCAAAATTAGGCAAGATAATGTCAGGGACCCCAGCTGATTATAGAAAATGTCATGATATTGTCACTGCACATTATCACAATAAAATTTCATCCAGGGCATAAGGTTAAATTGATAGAGCAGAGATTTTTTAGTCCTGCATTAAACAACCATCACCAAATGCTTTTTCAAGCTTTATTAAGTATGAGGAAAGTAGGAAGGCAAGAGATAAAAAAATGTAAGTAATTTAATTAAATTTAAAAATATATATTTATATGAAGTAGGGCTTGCATGTCAACAATATATGCTCTTACATTTCTCCTGTTCCTATTTGTAAGAAAAAGCATTCCTCCATTCGGCAACATTGAGAAAAAAAAATAAAGCATGAGCTGAGAGGACCATAAACTCTTTCTGAGGACTTTCTGATCCTGGTTCTTCAAGCCAAAGGGCAAATTAATGTAAATACTAAAAAACAAACAATAGAAAAGGCTGAAAATGCTGTAATATGTCCATCACCGCTTCAGATAGAGGGGCAGGCTCTCCATTTTGGCAGCTGCTGATGGAGGTGGCCAGCAGAGCCATAGAGATATCCTGAGGACGTTGCTTTCAGCTGGCCATAAGCACAAAAGCAGTGTTTTGAGGAATGCAGTCCTGGCTGGTTGGACCAATCAGTCAGAGTTTTGTCTAGCCAATGTGCAGAGTAGGGGAGAAAGAGAAAACTGAGGCAGGGACACACAGGTGTGTACTGTGTGGGTGACCATGCACTGGAACACAGTGCCCAGAGAGGTTGTGGAGCCTCCCTCTCCGAAGATAATGTCAAGAACCATCTGGATACAACCCTTTCAATGTTCTCTAGGATGATCCTACTCAAACAGGGAGGCTGGACCAGATGGCCCACTGTGGTCACTTCCCACCTGATCCATTCTGATTCTGTGTGATTCTGGGTCTGGAAAGCACAAGTGATGGGCCCAAAGGACAAACAATACAAAGCCACAATTACTGCATTTTAGAAACTCTCTTGTATGTAGAACAAGGGGAAATTATAACAAGAAAGCAGTATAAAAGATGCAGGAAGCCTCCTCATATGAAGATTTGTTGTCTTGGATATGGAAATTGTTCCTTCCCCCAAGCTTTAAACAAGTACAGGAAAATGTTACATTTTGTTTTCTTTAAAAAAAAAAATAAAATAATTGAATCTTATTTCATAGAATATGTTGTATTTTAAGAGACCCATCTGGATCCTCGAGTCCACCTCATGGCTCTGTGCAGAACACCCCACGGGTCACACCATGTGCCTGAGAGTATTGTCCAAACACTCCTTGAACTCTGTCAGGCTTGGTTCTGTGACCACTTCCCTGGGGAGCCCATTTCAGTATTCAACCATTCTCCGGCTGAAATACTTTTTCCTGATATCCAACCTAAATGTCCCCTGACACAACTTCAGACCATTCTCTTGGGTCCTCTCGCTGGTCATGAGAGTGAAGAGATTGTTACCTGTCCCTCCTCCTCCCTTCCCAAGGAAGTTGCAGACTCTAATGAGCTTTCCCCTGTGTTTCCTCTTCTCCAGGCTGAGCAAACGAAGTGATCTCAGCCACTCCTGATAAGGTTTCCCCTTCAGACCTTTCACCCTGCTCTCAGCCCTTCTTTCAACACTCTCTAATACCTTAATATCTTTCTTATATTGTGGTGCCCAGAACTGCTCCCAGCACTGGAGGTGAGGCCGCCCCAGAGCAGAGCAGGACAATCCCCTCCCTTGCCTGGCTGGCCATGCTGTGCCTGATGCACCCCAGGACAGGGTTGGCCCTCCTGGCTGCCAGGGCACTGCTGGCTCATGGTCAGTTTGCCATCAACCAGGACCCCCAGATCCCTTTCTGCAGTGCTGCTCTTCAGCATCTTCCTCCCCAGTCTACACATATCCAGGGTTGCCCCATACCAGGTGCAGAATCCAGCACATTCCTCCTTGAACTTCATATTGTTGGTGATTGCCCAGGTCTCTAATTTATCTAGGTCTCTTTGAAGGGCCTCTCTGCCCTAGAAGGAATTGACAGCTCCTCCCAGTTTGCTGTTAACAGCAAATTTATTAGATAATGGCAAATTAAGAAGACTTTCTTTTTAAAGAAAAATAAGTTCAAACCACAGTTAATAATATAATATTTCTTTTATTCATAGTGAATTTTTCTTCTCTTCTGAAATACCTCAATAATTTAATACAGTAAACCTGCAACATAAATATATCCATTGACGCCAGCATGCTTTGATCCCCTTAATACTGGCAGGCCTCTGTTGCCTCCCACTCTTGATTTTGTTAACAGTAATTTAAGGAGCAATCCTTTCAAGATAAAAGGATTACAACTATATGAAAATGTTCTCTTACAGAATTCAAACAACCATTCATAAAGCTTGTCAGGCAGCTTTACTTGCCTTGTGCTTCCGTAGCACAAGACCCTGAAATCCTTGCTCTGTGCTGATCGGTTTCCTCCTGCAAGCTAGTAGTCTTAAATTTTATTTTAATTTATGGTTCAAGTTGGCAAAGTTTTCTTTACTGCTCCAAGCACCTGAAAAACATTCATCTTAAATAAATGAGAAATGAAATTAGGCTATTTGAATCATCATTCTGCTTTTACATCAGTTCTCATCTTACTTGGTGAATGTGCAGTGATTGTTTAGAGGAAAGGATGTCAACTGAAGTAATTCCAATCTCTAATTGGAACACAAACATGGATGAAATTTGCGGGCTTCTGAAAAAAATACATCTGTTAATTTTCAAGAGAAACTAACAACCTTGAACGGGTTTAGGAAGATCTGTACACTATTGACTACAAATTAGAAAAAAACTTCCTTCTTCCAAATGTGTTTTGACTAATTCTCTCATCTATAGTCACAATAATGCCACTGAAGTATAAATTTACCCACAGCAGAAAATCTTATTTTTTTGTGTTAGTTGCAACACAACTGCAGTAATGGCATCACTCATGGTAAATTTATATTATGCATTTATATATATAATATAAATATTATATATTTTATTATATATTTATATATATCTTTCCAGCATAAATAGCTCTAACTTCTAATAAAGTTAGTGACATTGAGCCATTGAGGACGTGTCTTAAATTAGTTTTGAATTATTTATATGTAGGCATGAAAATGTTTTAAACACTGAGCATTCAAAAAAAAGTGTTGAAAAACATTACTTAGTGCATTGTTACATTTGTTAGTTCTGCACGATTAGTACCCTTAAATATTCAGATATCGAAGACAAATGTTTAAGATATTAATAAGGGGTTTGTCACTTACTTTATTTTGCCTGTGATTAATTTCATAGCTGCTGGTAGGGTCAGTTCTCCTTTGCATGCTTAAATTAGTAGAATTCCCATGCAGCAAGGCTTTTCCTTTCTTTGCTCTTAAGACCAGTGTACTAATAATAAGCAAAATGTGACAATCAATGCATTTCTTTTAGAAGATCTTGTGGTGTTTCTTCTCACAAGATTTCAGCCATGAGCAAGGAAGTAAATGTGGTGCTCAGTGCATTCTTTGAGAAGATCTCATGGTGTTTCTTCTCACAAGATTTGTGTCACGAGCATGAATTTTTTCCCTCAAGCAACCAAGTAATCTCATACTTGGAAATTTCAATTTTTTAATCCCTTGGAGCTGTCCTAGCCAGGTGTTTGTTGGAAACAGGAGCACAATCTCATGTGAATCATATAAATGGAGATTTGTGTTGTAAGAGACAAAAACATCCAACTAAGACAAAGAAAACTAGCATAAGAAGTGCACATTTCACGTGGGGTGATGTTCTCATTAAAAGAAAAAAAAAAACCAACAAAAACTTGAACACCAGCACATTCAATTTCAGGTCAATTGTGTAATTTCTAGCCCGTTTTCGCAGTGGGATAGTAATGTTAGCTTATTTGTTGCCAATAGATGGCAGTGATCACTCAGTTTCCTTCAGGAATAAAAATTCTGTAGCAAATTAAGTGTGGGGAGATGGGTAGGTATTCAGGCAGATCCTTCTATAAATCCCGAAGTTATTACTATTGGGCATTTAACCAGAACAATTCCTTACTTTCATATGTTCCAACATCAGGTAGTCCTTGGATTAAGGAAACCTTTTTTGATGCTTCCTTTGAAGTCAATTTCATGGCCTGGTGTCAGGCTGAACTGAAGCCCTCCCAGTACACTACTCCTCCCTCCTCAGGAGGCACCTGGGCAGGTGTACTTCCTTTGCTAGCTCATATCCCGTGGTTTGTAGGCACATCTTCCCTGCAGTCTTCTCTTTCTGGTTTCTGACATGTCTGTCCTACTTAATGGGCAGCTGCCAAGGGCAGCTCAGCAGGCAGTAGCCACTCTCTTTGGAAAGGTACAGCCAAAAGCAGACTTGATGGACAGGAAGCTTTGGGGTTTGAGAGTGATGAATTGCCTGAATTTTTTGTGTCACTGGTGAAGCAAAGGATCTCCTCATCTGGCGTATGAAATAGATTCAAAATTTCCCCTCTCACTCACTTCCTGTAAGCGAAACAGAAGTCAGCTGGCATTGCTGTGCCATCAGCATTAAAGCAAGAGAAGAGAACAGCAAATCCTCACCAAGTCACTAGTAGGGCTTTTTCTGATCCAGAAGGTACCTACTGGGCTTGAGTCCTCTGTAGCTCTCAGCAGTATGGATGTGTTTCCTTGAGTGACTCAGAGCACACAAATATTCACTCCTTCACAAAGTTCAGACAGCCTCTTGAAGAGTCTGAGTATGCAAATGGTGAAATATGCAACACAGTCAAAATTTTCTCTTTCAGCATTTGCACAGCTTGCCAAGACACAAGGTGACTTCAGCTCAAATATTATCTGTGATGGATGTGTCTTCTCCCAGCATATTTCAGTCTGTATCAAAGCATCTCATAGCTTTGGTAAAGGAGTTAACTATTTCCTTTGTTTTAACTACTTCCATGACCACTCTCAGTTGTTTACTTTCCACTGTCTTAGAGGAAAATGAACCCTTCCCAAATATTTCTTGAGACTTCAGGAGCCTTTGAATAGACTAATCACCACAGATCCATTAAGGGACTTAGACATTTTACTTCTCCTTTGAGTACCTAAGTCAAATCTCTAGATCCTCAAAGTACCACACTTATCTGTCACCTAATCATGGTTCCATCTGTAGTCTGAAGGCACTTTTGTTTGCACAGAGTCTTTATATATTTGATGATCAGCCAGACATTGTCACTGTATCAGAGTTCCAGCAAAATTAACAAATTAAGAGCTTCTCTTCTGAGTTTGATGATAGAATTCTCAGAACAGTATTTGCACACACACCAGCAAAAGAGAAGCAACAATGGCAGCATATTTTTACTTATTAATATTGTGGTTAAAAATTTACTTGGAATGAAGAAAATCAAAGCTAGCTCCCTTTCCTGCTTGAAAATAAAAAGCTTTGAAATTTGACAGCTGCTCTAATCCGTACAGCTGCAAATTCACAGGAATTCACAGGAGGTGAGCACACTTTTCCTCCTTTCTAAAAATTACCCAAGTCATTGACTCATCCTTTCAATACCCCTTTTCTCTTCCCTACCACCATTTATACTGCATTAATGTTTTCTTGACTACAGGACAAACGTCATGGATATGAACATCATAAAAAGAAATACCTATTTTCCAGCCTTGAGATAAATGTCAGACTTCCTAGAGGAAGTAGTAGTGGCTGAATATCTATCCATGTCCAAGACTTACAGAAAGAAAAAAAGGATGTATACCTACAGAACTGCAAGTACCAACATGTATTTCTGCTTAATTTCTAATACACCTGACTGAATTTGGATCCAGCACACATTCCCTAGTCACAAAGGTCTCTTCTACTCAAAGAAATAGCTTCTCCAGGTCTCATCTGTAGTACTGATTAGCATGAACCAGTATATACATGAGGAGAACTATTTAGTAATTTTGGTGCCTTAGGGTGGGAATGTCTCAGGGGTTTAAGACGGATCGTGGTGGGGATGAGCAGGCATTTCTCACCTACCAAGCTTCTAATGCATTATTGCAAACACATAGATGGTCATTTTCTCTCTGTGGCTCAGTAATGACTCAGCTGATATAGTGGGTTTTTCATTTAGATGTGAAACATCACCAAAACCAAGCTATTTAGATATTTGTGCCCACATGCTCATCTGGTCTGGTAGAAACAGATGTGATCTGATACTACTTCCCATGTAAATTAATTCAGTCTCGGTGTGCTCAGGAGAACTAATATCAACCATGGTACAAACAGCCCATGAAAGATAAAAGGAAAATAACAAATTATCCATTGTATTTTCAGGATGCCTCCAACATAACAGACGCAGCAGAATTGGGCAAAATTTGAACCAAAACCACAGAACTTGCAGCCAATGTCTTTTATAATATTTCATTCCTTTATTGCACCTGTTTCATAGTTGGTACCAATAATATTCAGCATCATTCCCCTTTCAATACTTTTCAAAAGGAGAATACAACGGAAAAGAAGAGATAGAATCTGAAAAAGAAGACGAAGAAAATTAGCTGAATTTTCTCTGCCCTCCTGCCTTAGCTTTCAAAACTAATTAGCTAGGAAGCTTTTAAGAAAATGAGTGGACATATATTGCCAAATTTCTCTTCATATGTAAGTCTGTGTTTAATTTCTCATTAGACCTCTTTTTTGCTTTGAGTCTAAAGAATCAGCCAGAATCATAGATCATAGTTTTGACATGTGTTTCACTAGACTTTATTCCAGTGTAAAATTTTAACTTAGCTGTGGCCCAGACTTTCACAGCTGACCCAGTGCATGACACCCATAAATAATGTAATTTATGACACAGAGTTTAAAACCATCAAGACAAGATGCCAGGAAGTTTTCTCAGTTCAGAATCTTTTTTTTCATGTGAGCCTTGATTAGTGTCAACAATTTTTCTTTGACCTTTTTAGAAAGAAGTTCAGACTTCTCACTCCTAAACTCCAGCTAAAGATTGCCTTGGTGATATCTTGAGTCTCCAGACTGTTCCAGAAGAGTTGCCGGAACACCAGCACTTCTGTTTATTTATGAATTCCATTGGTTTCTCATTCACCTCTGAATAATTCCAGACTCATTACTGCATGCTTCAAATCTGCCTGAGGGTTTTTTGTTTCAGAAACCTGAGAATCTACCTCATTTTTTGATCTGATACGGTAGCTCTGAAACATACATGCTCTTCATCTAATTGACTTCAGAAGAACTCTTATGCTTTTACTGACTTCAAGATCAGAGTGCCAGATTTGTTGCTGTAATCTAAGATAAATCTGAATGGAAAAGAAGTCATTAAGAGTCTGAAAACACATTTTAAAATTTTTGAATTATTGGAAAAGTAGGGAAATATTATTAGATATTTAATTCCATATTTAGATCTATAACAATCATATACCATAATGTACTTAATGCATTAGAATTGATCCATTCATAATAAAGATTAGTAAACCAAGATTGGTAATTGAGCACAGGTGTCAAACCATCTGTTGCTCTAACCATACAGTTCTTGATTCAGTGAAGAGAGAACACAACAGCAGCTCAGCAATTTATAGAAGCTATATTTGGGTGAGGAACAGCTCCTATTTGATGAGATCCCATGCATAACACACAGGCTTTTAAAAGAGAAAATCAACCTAGTTAGTCACTGACAGAAATTCATTTTGGTCCTTGGTTGGTATCTCTTTAGAAAAGCAAATCATTCCAAGGTTTTCAAAGATCAGAGCTCCTCTGTCCATCCCTGGTTTACAACAGAGATTGTACTTGAGTTGGAAAAATACTTAATTGAAACATTAGTTGGGTTAATATGGAAGAGTTGTTGTCTTTTACCAAATGCAGTGGGATGGGAGGGAACACAAAGTGATACAGCATGAAAGCAATGATATCACAATTTCACCAGTCAGGATCATTTCCAGGTCACACAGAGAAGTTCCAGTGGATGCTCACCCTGTTAACTGTAGGTGGTTTAACTCCTTCAGTAGCTTTTTAATGATTCCTTTCTTCTTGTGTGTTCTAAGCTAGAATAAAGTTTACAGGAGACTTGGGGCTAGGTTTAAATCTATTCATTTCAAAGGAACAGCTATGTTAAAATAGAAGATCAAATTCAACACACCATAAAACAGCAAATGCATTTTAATATTTCACCCAAAATTTGTAACTGTCGTATTGGATCTGTCCTAGAATAGTTGTCTTGGTGAGAACATAGACCTGTTCGATCATGACAGATATGTAAGGTATTATTTCTCTCTTTGTTTCTGACCAACTTGCTATGGCTCTGATTAGAAAAATCTCATTTGTGAACTGCAAACATTTCATATTAACCCATTAATATTAAAACACAACACAACCTCTTCATAAACAGCAATTAAATCTTAGAAGAATAAACACATTCTCAGGCATATAAATAGAGGATAAAACCTCAAAATACCTTCTATTAAAACACCATGCATGGTTCTAACCTACAAAGTTTAGTAAGGGTAAATGCAATAAAGATCACACTACTAAAACAAAATTATCATCTGGGAAAAATAATTAATTACAAGCTCTAAATAAATTTTGAAAATATTAGCTCTAGAGTTGATCAAGTTATTGAGAATACAAGCTGCTGCAAATAGAAAAAAGGTGGTCAAAACAGAAATATTACAGCTGTAGACCTTAGGGATATACAACTGGATGACAAAAAAAAACCGGTTTACATGGCTAACATACCAACATTCACTTGGGAATCCAAATGCCCTAAATAGGACTCTGGGAGAAAAAGTAATTCCCTAGTAGGCAATACGTCTATTGCCTTTGAGACAAAACATCCCTGATCTACTTCCTTTTGAGCTCTGATCAAGTCTGGTCAAGAGATGGTCAAGCCAGATAATCTTTATTTCAGAAAAGAGATGGTAGGAAAATAAGTTTCACAGCTGTCCCCTCTGACTCACTTCTCTTGCCACTTTTCTTTCAAAAGGGACTTGTGACTGATTTTCTCTGCAGTCACCCTCATAGTTGGTAGAAATGCAAATTCAAGATCTGGAAAGGCTTTACAAACATTTAATTACCTGTTGCCCTGACTGTGAGGCACAGAGATACCACAGGCAGCAGGTACCTAAAGAAACAAAGGTTCATTCACCTCATAAAGGCAGGGATCTGCAGTAACATCCAAGGCAAGAATGGAAATTGTGCCAATTGAACTTCAGACTGGGTGTGCAGAGTGAAATTTCCTGTAAAATTCCTAGTTTTCAATTTCACCAAAACTTTTAATGTAGCTCTAGTTTAAATTTGGCATGTTTTACTAGAGTCCACCACAGTTAATGCAAACCCCAGAAGTGGATATGGAACAAGACACTGACGGAATATACAAGGGAAGAAGCTTGGTTGTGAAATATTTTTGCACAAATTTAGTCTCTCAAAATTATAGACACATCACTACAGTCAGTAAAATGTACTTAAAATCACCCATTTTATTTAATTTTGTTGTAGTTCCGTTGCTGTTTTAAACATGTCTTAAAAGAATCCTCCTAGTTTGGCATTATGTTTAGTAATAGAAAATCATGGAACTGTAAGGGTTGGAAAATATCTCTAAGATAACTGGGTTGAGCATTTAACTCAGCACCACCATGTTCATCACTAAAACATCCACAAGTCCTTTAAAGACCTCCAGAGAGAAGGCATTTTTTCACTCTTCTGTGTTTATTGAGGCTGGAATTAATCAACACATGTAAGGAAAGCTTAGACTTGAAGTCTCAACAAATTTATTTGAGGGTCTCTTGGGAATACAGCGCTGGTCCATTCAGCAAAAGGGACAATAGCATGGTTCATTCAGGTAAAAACTACAGGGCAAACTCCTGTGTTTTACCCAAAGTTGACAGGGAGTGAGCGCCTGAATGCTTTTGTATGGTCTTGAACTGTCACTCAGGCAGCCTCTCAGCCACTTCCTTTCTCTGCAAAATGGGGTAAAAATTGCTTGAGCAGCATGCTGAGCTCCTCAGCAGAGACTTTGTGTGAGCGCAGCTGTGCCATGCTCACAGGCTGAGCGGTGGCTGCTGGGAGCCAGAAGCAATAGCTGGGTTCTCAGAGCCTGATGCCTGCAGGGATGACACAGGAATTGTGTCAGTGTCTCCTCTGGAGGTGGCCTGCAGCTAGTAAATGCTTCCTCTTCCATTAACACAGATGAAAGCAGAGGGAGCTTACTGCTTGCAGGCACAATAGAGAGATGGCACTGCCTTCCTCCTCATCCTTCCATTATGGGTCATAATGCTGCTCTCCCACTTGCCTTACTGATGGGTTGATGATCTAGCATTGGCACCATGGGAAGCATACTCTCCTCTCTCCTCTTCTAGAAGAGTGTTACTTTTTCTACATGCAGTTCTTGAGTCCTCTTGCAGTCCTCTTCTCATAGGAAAGTAGGGCTGGAAGTGATTATCACACAACATCTGGTGTCTCAGCCTTCTCCAAAACACAGCGCTGGCATTTTTGATGAATGCTTACACAGTCTATTCTGAATAGCCTACAGTGCTGGGAGGCTCTCTCATCTCTAAAAGCAAACTACTGCAATGCTGTAAGAAAGTTTTACTCTATATAATTTATTGTCACTTATTATAATTTAAATCTTTTATTACTAATCCAAATTAAAACAGGGTGAGTTCTTACTCTTCCACATCTACCTTTAACATAACTGAAGACTATTATCAAATCTTCCTCAAATCTTCTCTTCCCTTAAGTAACAGCCATCCTTATGGAGGACAAGTGACCATGATTGTTTTTCTTTTTTTTTTTTTCTGACATAATAAGAAT
>VYZP01015102.1:76942-144128 GCA_013400635.1 Hypocryptadius cinnamomeus | reverse complement strand
CAGTGCTCATGCTGGTGCTGTTGTGGGCTCAGTGAAGTCACCAGTACTCACACTGGTGCTATTGTGGGCTCAGTGTAGTCGCCAGTACTTGTGCTGGTGCTGTTGTGGGCTCACTGGAGTCACCAGTACCCGTGCTGGTGCTGTTGTGGGCTCAGTGGAGTTACCAGTACCCGTGCTGGTGCTGTTGTGGGCTCAGTGGAGTTACCAGTACTTGTGCTGGTGCTGTTATGGGCTCACTGGAGTCACCAGTACTTGTGCTGGTGCTGTTATGGGCTCACTGGAGTCACCAGTACTTGTGCTGTTGTGGTGTTCTGGGCTCACTGGAGTCACCAGTACCCATGCTGGTGGTGTTCTGGGCTCACTGGAGTCACCAGTACCCGTGCTGGTGGTGTTGCTTGCATGACAGAACACCAATGTTGTTTGACTTACTGTCACAGCACATCGTAGACATGAGAACTCATACAGTACCAGTGGAGGGTTGGTTATGGTACTGGTGTATGTGTGCAGCTGGGAAACTGGTACCAGTACCACTGTGGGACCAGAAGGATGTGGTGCTGGAACTGGTATTGGCATGGATATGAGCCTGGCACAGGTGCTGGTACTGCTGTGGGCACAACAGGGGCACTGGTGCCAGTTCTGGTGACCAGTGGGACAGGAGTGCAGACACAGCACAGCAGTAAGACCCATCCAGGCACCACCTGCCCAGCACTGGTACCAGAATGGCACTGGTGCTGGTTGGAGAGTGGGCAAGGCTGGGGCACAGCTGCCGGTGCCAGCATGGCAGGGGCTCTGGCACAGCACCGGTGCCAGCAAGCTCTGTCTCTTGCAGGGCTTTCTTCTGGCTGGTGTCACTGCTGCTCTCATCCCTCATCTGGTTTATCGCAGTGAAAGCCAGCGACCCCCAGGATGAGCGGCTGCAGAAGGGGCTCCTGATTTTTGGGGTGATGTTCTCTGTGCTGCTGCAGGAGGCCTTCCGCTTCCTTTACTACAAGCTCCTCAGGTAATGGCATCTCCCCCACTGTGCCAGCGCTGCTGGATGGTCTTCCCAGCTGTGGTGGTGCCAGGTTTTGCCTGTGAGCTGCTGGACTGGGGGGAGTGTCAAGTGTGGCAGGAAGCTGCCTCAGTGCTTACCCTGAGCACATGGGTGGCACGTGTTCCAGTGTGTTGACCTTAGTGGGTCTCAAGGTGGTGAGGCACAGCAGCCCTAAGGTCTGGAGGATCTGGTGCCCTGACTGAGCAGCCCAGGTCACAGTCTCAGAGCAGCCTGGGCAGCCTCCAGCCTTCCTGATACCATTGTCTTGGAGCACAGGGGTTTTTGCTGCCAGGGGAGCACATGCTGCACCCTGTCCTGCGGATGGACGGACACTGTGCTGGGGCTGGGCAGGCAGGCACACGGAGGTGTCCTTCACACTCCCCAGTCTTCCTGGGAGAATGCAGGGGGGGAGCCGTGTCGGCAGGCTGCCTGCGGCAGGGCACTGCCGGAGGCGGGCAGGCAGAGGGTAGCAGAGCTCCGCGGAGCAGCCTCTGACATAAAACCACTGCGTTTCCTTTGCCTTGCGGATCTCCGGTCCCAAGCACTGCTGTCCTCCCTAGGCTGGGGACCTGCCTGGCATCCTCTTCACCTGTCACATCTCTAGTTAGCACAAATTATGAAGCCTCTCCTCTCACAGTTTCTCTCCCCACTGAATTTTTCTAACTCTTCGAGCTCTTCCTGCACCTCCTCCATTGTTAGGCAACATCTTCTTTAAGTGTGGAGATCAGGTACAGCCTCCCACGCCTGCAGTGGGGCTGCTTTCCATGCGGGGGTGCTGCTCGCCTTACACCCAACGTCCTGCTCACACCAGCCCTGCTCTGCCGGGCTGGCTGGTACTCACATTCCTCTGTGGAAAATCTTTCTATGTGGCCTCACGTGATTTTCACATGCCTGGTTTGTCTGGTGGTACAGTCACACGGACAATCTCCGTGGTGGGTGTTGCTCGGGGAGGGGGAGGTTGCCAGGAAGGTGGCATGGTGCAGAGTGAACACTGCACCATGCCTTGGGAGGTGGCTTGGCTGTGCTGGGCTCCAATGTGCTCTCACTCCACAGGAAGGCCATTGAGGGGCTGGTGGCCCTCAGTGAGGACGGCTGCTCCCCAATTTCCATTCAGCAAATGGCATATGGTGAGTGCTGTGCAGAGTAGAGCACCCGACCACAGGGCAGGGGGTGAGACTGGGCAGGGCTGAGGATGGTGCTGGGAGCAAAGGGAGATTTCTCACGCCGAAGCTCACTCGGAGGTGCGTGGGGTGACCCTTGGGGGATAACAAAGTCCCTGTCCCGGCAGTGGCTGGCGTGGGCTTTGGTCTCATGAGTGGCGCCTTCTCCATGATCAATCTCCTGGCAGACGCGTTGGGGCCTGGCACTGTGGGCATCCATGGGGATTCACAGCTGTATTTCCTGACCTCAGGTGAGTAACCGGCACTCTTTGCTCACATCTCTGCCCCACCTCAGAGGCAGCAGATGAGGTGATGGAGTTTTCCCTCTTATGTTGTCTTGTCCATGCTGCACCCTCACCTACCTGAGACCCTTATAGTCCCCTGTCACATATCTCTGTGGCAAACCCTTCTTGCTGTTCCCTGTGACCTTCACTGCTCCTCTTTCCATGTCTCCCACATGTGAAGTCTGACCCAGCACCTCCCAGTCCAGCCAAGCTGTTTCTCTACCCGCCCTTTACTGCTTAATCTCTATCCCTTCCCCAAGTCTGCAGGCTAGGTGAAGTGGGTGATTCCCTAGTGACACCTCTGCTTCTCCCTGCAGCTTTTATGACCATGGTGCTGATTTTCCTTCACACCTTCTGGGGAATCCTCTTCTTTCATGGCTGCGAGCACCGGCGCTGGTGGGAGATCGCAGCAGTCGTTATCATGCATCTCACTGTTTCGGGGTTGGTGAGTAATTGGGAGCAGGGCTCTGTGCTGGGGACCTTTATTCAGTGTACTGGTCCCTGTGCTGGAAGGAAATAGCCTTTGGCACTAGCAAAGGAACTGGCCCTTCACACACCAAACCCTGGGGTCGGTGCCGCCTGTCCCACTCCATTCACTGAGGTGATGACACTGCCACACATCCTGTCCCTGTCCTCTCCTGCCTGCTCACCCTTCTCTTCTTGTGCCTCTCTGCAGTCGTTTTGCAACCCCCTGTACGTGGGCAGCCTTGTGCCCTCCTACCTGCTGATGGCTGCTGCCGCTGCCTGGGCTTACCTACTCTCGGGGGGATCCGCGCAGAACCTGCGGCGCTTCCTGCTCTGTAAGTGCTGCTCCAGAGAGGGGTTGGGGGACACTTTGAGTCTTGTGGGGTACCAGGAGTAGTACTTGGATGGTGAGAGGTTGTCCCAATGTCTCAAGTGAGGGCATCATCCCCTTGTCTCCCAGAGTAGAGGAGCAGGTGGATTTTGAGGCCGTGGTCAGGTTGTTGCTTCTCCTGGGGGTGGTGGGGTAGAGTTGGGTGAAAACTCACTGTTTGTCTCCTTGGTTCCTGCAGGTTTACGGAGCGGAGCCAGCCCCCAGCCAGGATCCTGAGGCCCTGCAGGATGTTCCAGTCCCCAGCCACCCCTCCCCTCCCCTCCTATCCTGGCGGCAGGATTGGCCATCACCTTCTTTGCAATATCTTTTCTCCTGGACTGGGGGACCCTGGCCAGCCCTGGTGGGGCAGGCACTGGGGTCCAGCTGTGGCAGCCAGCCGACCGGTGTGGCTGAGACTGGCTCACTCCAACGCCCCTTTGGGAGTCCCCATAAAACACCTCAGTTTTGGGGGACCCAACTTTGCTGGCCCTGCTGTGAGCTCAGCCCCAGTTAGCCTGCCTGTGACTGCCGGAGGCTTGAGCCCAAAGAAACCCATCGCTTCTCCCCCCACTGCCACAGATGTGCTGCCCCCATGCCAGAGCAGGGGGCCTGCATTGCTCCTTGCTGCAGGGTGGAGGAAGGGGCCTTGCAAAGTGCTGCCGTGCCCTGGGTCGTGGCTGACTGCTGTAGTGCTCCTTTCTCCACCTCTCTGCCCAGTCCTGCTGCCCCAGGAGCCATAGCCCTGGAAGGGCTGAGCTGGCATCCTGGTGCAGCAGGATGGTGCTGGGAGACCCATGGGTACTGACAGCATGCAGGATGGGAGGAGGAGTGGGAAAAAGGCAGTATCCAAAGGACCCAGTGGGCATGGAGGATGGTGGAGGGCTTGGGAGGAGATGCAATGCCACAGCTGTTGCCGGCACAGATTTGGGAGGGGGTTCAAGGGACCATTCCAATGGATCATTGCCCTCTCCTGTTCTTGGGGATTTTCAGGCGGGTACCAGCCCTGGTTCTGTGCCACAGGGCTGGGAGGGAGAAACTGCCATCGGGCTGAAAAGGCAGTTTTATCCACAGTGGGCTTTTATACCAATAAAATTAAGTACCACAGACAAAGACAAGCGGGGTTCTGTGTGGCCAGCAGCGCTGCCCTTGTGAGGAGGGTACAGGCAGTGGTAACAATGGCTTGTGCTGGTGTGTCTGGAGGGGAATGGTCTGGCAGTTGCAGACCCCATTTGCCTGCAGGCCTTGCTCCTGCTCTGTCCATCCTAACAGTGACTGAGCTCTGAATTTACAGCTTTGGAGTGGAGGCCACTGAGGGCTGGAGATCGGCAGGTTCTTCTCTCCTAGACAGGGCCAGTTTATTTCAGTTTTATCATAGCCATAAAGCTCCCTGGGACTTGGCTCCAGCTCCACAGGAGCCGTCATGAAAGGTGGGAGGTAGCCACAGATCTAGGGTTGTCCTGGGTAATCTAGCTGTGATAAAGCCAGAGGTGAGCTGGGTGGGGGCTGTCCAGCAAGCAAGCAGTGGCTCTGCCACCTTCATCTCTGCCTTTCTTCAGCCTTACCAAGCCACAGCTATGTTTTTCCAATGCTTTGCACAAATAAGAGGAGGAAGAAGTCCCAGAGTGTCGGAGGGCAGGGCTGGGCTGTGGAAGAAGCTTTGTGCTGCTTACTCTGGAGCTCTGCCTGGTGCACAGAGGCTGATGCTGTCTTTGCTGGTTGGGAAGGGGTCCCTGCCCACCCCTCTCCACTGTGGTTCCAGCTGAACCAGGGTGCTCTTTCCTGCCCCACAGCTTCCCACAAAGGCAGCAGAGACAGCTGGTACCATGGGAGGATTTTACTTTTTTTTTTTAGTAGTTTTTACCATTTTTATAACAAAAATATCTATTGGGGCCAAATGCTGCCCCTGAGACAAACAGTCCATGTGGGCAGCCCATGCAGCCAAGGCATGCTGGAGCACTGGTCTTGCTTGACCTGCGGTTGGAGTGAGGGGAGGTGGGGTGACAGGCTGAGCCAGTGGGGCTGTGACTGCCACAGAGGTGTGGAGTTTACGCAGTGTTCTCAGTGCTGGCTGCCGTGTAGATGACCTTGGATTTGGTCGGTGAGTCCAGCCTGGTGGAGAAAGAAGGAGGGAGGGACTGTTAGACCCGGCAGGAGGTCTTGTTGCCTGAAACTACCATTAGACCCTCTTCTTGTGAGGGCCCTGGGCCCATCCTGCCCCCAGGCACTGTCCTCCTGTGTCTCCCCATTGCTCACCGTGCATTCTGGCTGCGGTGCTTATAGATGTACAGCAGGAAGGCCAGTGCTGTGACAGCAAAGAGCACCCCGAAGAGCACAGCCAGCACATCTCCTGCAAGCCAAGCACAGGCATTTTACAGCCCCAAAACTACTGGCTGAGTAAGAGGAGGCAAGGAGCAGGCTGGTAGCCCAGTGACAGAGGGGACACAAAGGACCAGCCTCGGCTGAGCACGCTTACCTGCATGAAATGAGCTGGAATGTCCTTCTGAAAAGGAGACAAAGACCAGAGGATGAGAACCAGCACCGTGGATGGTAGAGCAGCCCTACAAACCCACTGTGGCTGCCCGCCCCCAACTCAGAATGTGGCTTGCACAAGACCCCAGTTCCCAGGCAGGTACACCCCCTGCCCACCTTCCCCTGCATTGTGCCAGCCCCTCACCTACCTGCTGTTGCTGAATCATCACTACCTGTAAAGAGAGACAATACAGTCAGGTTGCCTTTGAGTATTTGGGGAGGGAAGTCTGAAGCCTGCAGGCCTTTGGGCTCCACTTCCAAAGTAGGGCTGCCTACAAGACTCCCATGAGCAGGGGAGAGCTGCCTGCCACATCCCCAGCAGCTCACAGCATCTTGCTGCAGGAAGCCCAGCCCTGACATCCTGCCAGAAGCATGAGAAAAAGGGGAGAAAAAAGGATCCCTGAACCACAGCCCACACCTGAGCCTTGCTGGGCCCAGCCAGGAACTCCCCACACTGTTGTTGCTAGAGCCAAGGAAGCAGCAGGGTGCTGAGCACTGCAGCACCCCATGACTGCCCAGGAGACCCCAGAGAGGCACCTGGGCAGAATCCAGTGGGCAGCAGTTTCCTGCAGTGAGATGGTCAGCAGCTCCCAGGGAGGAGGCAGCCATGCATTGCAGATAGGGCACCTGGCATGGGGATGGCTTGGTGGCCCTGCATGCTGGGAGGGAGCTGTGCTGGACTAATGTTTGCCCAGCATGAAAGCATGGCTTTTAAAGAGCTGCATTATCATCTGTACGTGGCTGGGGTATGGTGCACAGTGGCACTATCTATGGGCTCTATCCAGCTACATGGCTGCTGCAGGAAAGCTGCCACCTCCTCCCAGCAGCTGGGGACAGGAGTGGTTATCCCGAGCTGGGGGTGACTGGCAAAAAGATAAACAAGCAATGGTACAGAAGGTGCAGCTGCAAGCAAAACAAGATGTGACCCCACAGCACTCCATCTCAGTGCTCAGCAGCCCCAAGGGCTAAAGCAGGCAGTTAGCACTGACATGGGGAGAAACCCCCAACAATCCTGTGCACGCAAGACAGGGGGCCAGTAACCTCATCCAAGAGTACTGGGACATTCTCCTGGCACTTCTGGAGTAAGACCTTTGTGGCTTTGTTACAGTGGGGATTTTTGTATAGAAATAGCAAATAATAATAATAATAAAAAAAATTAGAGCTGAGCAACTCCCCCCTTGCCCCAGTGTTGGGAGGCTTTGGAACAGCTTCTGCAAGAAAGTAGTAAAAGAAAGGCTTGGAGGTAAATGGAAAATATGATAAGGTATCTAAGAAGTTTACCAAAGATAGAGCATGCCAGCCTAACCCGATATCCTTCTTTGATAAGTGATATTCTAGACAAAGAAAATGCGGTAGATTTTATCTCTCCCAGTTTCAGTGAAGCATTTGATGCAGTGCCACATGGGAAACTGCTAGCCAGGCTGAAGACCACAGTGATTAAAAGCCGAGAGCCATTAGCAAACAGGTTGCAGGTGGAACGGTGAGGGAAGTGCCTTGCACCACATTGTGTGGTTATTGAGGCATTGCCCAGAGGCCTGGGACCAACCCTGTGCTGTTCCTGTTAGTCACCTTCACAGAAGGTGTAGGAAATGCCATCAGAATAGAAAGGGAACAGGATGTTGAACAGAAAACCCCCAGTGACCTCAGGGAGCAGCAATTGGCAAAAATTCAGTGATGCAGAGCAATAGTCACACGTGATGATTAATAGTGATTTCTACTCATGCCTGGAAATCACCAATGCAAGAAAGGCCTTCAAGGAGAAATAGAGGGTGGGCATTCAGGGACCCCTCAGGCAGGGGACTGTGTGCCTGGCCAGGGTGGCTGTGAGGCCTTGCTGGCAGAGCACAGCCTTCAGGAGGGGTCCCCAGCACTGCCTGTCCTGCAGGATTTGGGGAGGGGTGTTCACTGCAAGCTCGTATCTCTTGCAGCTCCCACGGAATTTATCTATTGCATTTGGGATTGAAGTAGCTAGCTGGAGTGCTAGGACCTGCCTCTTTGCACTTGACCATCCACCCCCTAGTCCTGCTACTGTTACATCTGCAAGACTGAGGATAAAATAAGTTTCTATAAACTAGTTTTCCCCAGGCAGGGTGAAGGAAGTGCAGAAATGGGAGACAAGAAGACCCTAAAACCAGTGCTGCCACATGTCACTTGCTGGGCAGGTCTAACCCATACTGTGTTTCTGTAAGATGCACGAAGCACTGACTCCTGCTGCTGTCCCCATCCCTGCATCCCTGCTTTGGGAGCAGTCTGAGCACACTCAGTCACTTCTTACCAGGAGTGTGTTTCACTGAAGGGGTGCTCGGGAAACTCGCCAGCACCCGTCGCCCATGCAGGTTCTGCACTGGCCGGTAGTTGTTCTGCAGAAGCTCGTCATCAGGGCTTCTCAGGGTTGAAACCAGCAGTGACATCTGGAAGGAAAACAGAATAGCATATAATATATGTGGGAATAACATCTCACTTTTGGGAGATGAGCTGCAGAGCACTGGCACAGGGCACCTGTGCCAGCTTACAGGGAGAGGCTGGGAAAGACCCAGTGCGGAGCTCATTGCGCTGACAGACCTGGTGATGAGAGAGCAGCATGGTCTGGTTGAAGATTGTCCACTTGACTGTCTGGTAGCAGGGAGGGGTGGTCAGAGAGCCATTGTAGTGGAAGTAGAGTTTCAGGTTGGCAGGCAGCAGACCTGCAATGTTGAATCCGGGCACCAAGGTTTCTTGTCCTGGGAGAGGAAACATAACGGGAGTGAGGGTGGTACAAACCCCTTGGAGGACAACAGCGCGAAGGTCATGGACAGTGTGGCACTGCATGTGCTGCAGCTTCACTCTGCTGAGCAGCTGGTTTCTCTGCTGGGCTGCAGCCCCTGACACAGAGTACGAGGTGGGACAGGGCCTTACCTACTTCTTGGATGTCATACAGATGCTTAAGTATTTCATGGTAGTATTGGTTCTCCCCATGCCCAACCTGCAACACAGAGACCCCAAGGTAACAGCAAGGCCATGGGACAAAGGGAGACAAGATGGTGATGGCAGCAGGGAGGAACTGCTCTTTGAGAGAGGCACCCTATCCCAGTGACCTCTTCATTCTTATCAGGGCTGATCTGCTCTTTCTCTCCCCTTCTTCCAAAGTACATTTTCACCTCTGCCAGTCCCCAAAACTGTGTCCAACTCTGCCCACCCCAGTCCCATCCTCCCCCTGCCGATCCATGAAACTCACCTCCAGAAAGGCTCCCAGTACAGCGAGGCCATCTGGGTGAACCATTGCCTCTGTAAAGCTGTCATACTTGGTATTGTAGTGGACCACATGGATCTGGAAGGGAAAAATGCAATCCCAGTGCTCGATGGACACCACTGGGAGATGCTCACTCCCACAGGGCTACAGCCTGCTGACACAAGGGCTGTGACACATGTGCAGGTGTGATGAGTACCACTGCAGGGAAGGGAAAATGCTGGTGGGTCCAAGAAAATCTGCTGGTGCAAAGAAGCCAGCAAGAAGCTCTGCCTACAACAACTTCCCTGCTCAGAAACAGCAAATCAGCACTCTGTCCTGCATAACAGGGGCTGCAGAGCCAGGCTCAGTTTGAGCACAGCAGCTAGAGAAAGAGGGATAAAACCAGATGGGAGCTGGCAGAGCAAGAGGACAGTGTGTACAGAGTAAACAGTCCCTGTAGCTCCCAAAGCAGGCTCACAGCCTTCAGAAAAGCTGGCTTCCACAGCCTGGGGACTGCCACAGCTCCTGCTCCATCAGCCCAGGACCAGGCTTCTGCATGAGTCTGGCTCAGCACCAAAGCGTGGCCTGCTACACTGAACTCCACTGCTGCAGAGCTGCCCAGGATCCTGGCCAGGAGTTACAACCCACATCCAGTGACAGCCAGGACCCTGGGCGAGGAGCATGGCAGCATTCCAGTGCCTTCTGTGCCCAGCACCACGAGGAAAAAGGTGCATCCAGCACAATGAGGGCTCCTTACCTCGGCGGCAAAGCGCCGCCCATTGACGGTGTGCTCCGAGCCGGGTCCTGACGGGGAGCCCCAGTGCAGGTGCAGCTGTGCAGCTCGGTACTGCTGGGCATAGCCACCAGTGAGGGCCAGGGAGTCAGGCAGGTCAAGGACAACTGCAGAGGCAGAAGGAAGAGGTCAGTGAAGAGGTCACAACATGAAGCCCAGTCCATTCCACAGGTACGCAAAGGAGGCATCTCAAAGGAAACAGTCGCTCTGGGCTTCTAGAAACTGGTCATAACAGAAAACCTTGCTTTCCATTTGTCATGAGGCTGTGGGCAAGCCTGCCAGTGTGGCAGGGTTCAACTTCTGACTTAAGGTTGTAGGATACTGCAGTAAATATGTCAGCTACAAAAAGAGTTACTACAAAAATGCTGGAAAGAGAAGAGCCCCTCCACAAAGACTCCTGGGGCCAGCTCCAAGCCAAATGTTATCCAACAATTTATTCAGTAAGTGAGAATAATATAAAGAGACCATGAACAAAATTCATAGAGAAAGATACTGGCAGAGTGGTGAATATCTATGAGAGCAGGGCAAAGGGACAGAGAGCTTCAACTCGTGGTGAGCTGGGACCTTTCACATAAAGCAGCCTGCAAGTGTGTGACAGCACTGGAGCTAGTGCTAAAGAAGCATCAAATATTTTGAAAGCACTTAGAGCTAAAATTTTTGTCTCTTTGGATACCGTAAGTTCATACTTTGATTTTTCTTTACTTTAGTGTGGTTCGTCCAGCTATTTTGGACTTATGCAGCAATGTGGCAAATCTAAAACTGAGTTACCTGGACACGTGGCAAAAATATCAGGAGCATCCCTGGACCCTGAGAAAGGCTGTCCTATCCTTTTAAGCACCTTTTCCTAATTTTTAATTTGTTTTCCTTTTTCCTTTTTAAAATGGGTGTCCCTTCGTAACATCACTAATAGGGCACAGATTTGGGATTAACCACGTAACAGGGCTGTGATGAGTCATTTTTCATTTCATGTGCCTTGCCACTGGGTTCAGAGATAGAAAACTCAAATACAGGAAGTGAGAAACTGTTCCCTCCCTATGAATTTATCTGCTTTTACATTTCTTTTGTAAAGGTAAACCACTGTTTTCTTTCTCCTAACTACCTGAGTCATTTTCAGGCCCTCAAAAATGCTTATATAACATATACACTTTGTTACCAAAATGAGTAACTGTACAAATATCTTACTAGGCTTGCAACTTTTTATTTATTTATGGCTTTTCATAAAGCAGACCAGTGGTTGCCACAATAAAAAAGGCGTCTTAAAAGCCTTGTGAGAAAGTACTTCCCCTCTCCCCAGTGAAAATGCTCACTGCTTTTCTAAACACCAAGTAACACCAGATGCCAGAGTGTCTAAAATAGCAACGACTGAGCTCAACTAGTTTAACTCTGCAGGCACATTAGGACAGGAGGCCACAATACAGGGCTCTGTGCATGCAGCACGCAGCTGATCTGACCATACACAGCAAGCTTGACCTGTCAAGTTTGCTGTACACACAGGTCAGCTCCATCTCGCTGGCTACCAGGGCAAGGAGGTGCCTTATCACACCATCAGCAAGTTCTCAAGGCCCTTTCTCCATAACCCTTTCACAGCTCAGGGGCTAGCAGACATCAGCGTGCACAAAACATTCTGCCTCCTCCAAGAGAAAGCTGGTAACAACCGGGTCCAACCATCCTCAGCTGTGGAAAGATGTGGTTTTCCTCCATATCTGGAATACCAAGGTCGATACTAAAATAATGTGAGTAAGTCATGTCCAAAAAGCTGTTTTCAAAAACCACCCTAGTATTGGAGAAGGGAAAACAAAAACCTATGAAAATCTCTCAAGATCTTGAGATAAAATCCTTAAGTACAGACAAAGTAAGATGGTCAATGTTGTGCCCTAAAAGACAGGTGTAAGTCACTTAAAGTCTAAGCCACATCCAGAGACTGATGGGTCCTTTGAAAGTGAAATGCAGGGGAGGAACCAGTGGCTGAAAATGCACATCAGAAATATCAGGGACACATTTCTAAAGAAAATGTGGAGTTAACAAATTCCTGGAGCCAGCTTCCAGAGGCTCTGGACACCTTGGGGCTTCTCACCTCGTCCAGGAAAACAAATGGACATATAAAATTTCTACAGCCTGTTGCTTCCCTTTTTGTCTAGAAAGCAACAGGGTTGCAGCCTGCAAGACAATCTGCTTCCCAGAGCCCAGGGGAAGGGCATCAGAGAAGCCCAGTCCTGCTGGGAGAGTCTGAGCATCCTCTCTTTGTGCTCCAGCCCCTGCAGTTGCCTCTGCCCCCACCTGTGTGCCCATTGTTCTTCAGCTTGAGCAGCTTGTTGGCAGGCAGGCTGTAGCCAGAGAGCTGGATTGGCCGCAGGTCAGGGCTGAAGATGGCCTGAGCTGTGTCAACATTGATGGGTGACTGCTCGGTGCCCCCGCAGTCCAAGTAGTCCGTACTCCAGTGCTTCAGGTCTGGTGCGAGAAGGAAAGGAGGGACTGTCAGTGAGATCTCCAGAGTGAGGAGACCTCCAGAAAGAGGGTTTGGGGCTGTTGGAGAAGGGGACTTGCACTGGTCAGGGAAGTAGCCATGCACATAAGTTTAGCTTCTATGAAATTAACTTGGGAGCAGCTTTATTGCAACATGTGACTGAATGCAGCTGTATCAGGAAAGGTCTCAGAGCATGGTGAGCTGCCAGGAAAGTCTATTTTTGGGGTGTTTAGGAAGAGTGCAAGAAGATCATTTACAAGTGGACTTGGCAAGCTGAGGAGCTGCTGCCCTGCAGCTCATCACAGACTGGCTGCCTTGCACTGCCTGGCCTCTGGCAGGTATCACCCCCAGTGCTGCTTGAGCGAGGTACCACGGTGCTCCTGGGCTCTGTGGCAAAGGGCCAGCTGACATGGCTACCTCTTCCCAGTACCACAGCTGGGATAAGCATGGCTAATGCTTTGGAAACCTCCCTTTGCACTGCAGAGGGCTGCTTCTAGTGTGTCATGGGCCAGCGCAAACCTAGGCTTGTCCTCTCACAAGACCCCTGTAAACACGGAGCTGGGTGTTAGCAGCTGAGCCAAACCCCAGAGTGATGATGGTGCAGTAAGTAGTAAAGGGTGTATCCGTCATAGCACTGTGGTGATGCCCATCATGGGTGCTGTGGAGAAGCCCCCCAGACCTTGATGGAAGGGCAGGGCCAGGCAGGATGGGGACCGAGGGTGACAGAGGGCAGAGGTGAAGACAAGCTAATCCCTGGGCTGGTCAAAGTCCCCGCATGGGCTGCAAGTCCAGCCTGGGGAGGGCAGCCTTTTTCCCTGCTTGGCACAGGGTCAGGGGAGCTCTCATTCAGGGAGGAGCCCTTCCCTGAGGGTCATCCCCCACAACCAAGGGGCTGGGAAAGCCCTCATTGAAGCTGCTGCTTCCTGGTGAAATCAGATCAACCTCTGGCTCTTCAGCCCATCCATGCCTGAGTACGGGCACTGTGTCAGGGTCAGGCAGGAGGGAAGGGTGAGTCGTGGAGTGTGCACGGAAGCCTTGTAATAATTAACCACATCTGGCTCAGTTCCAGGATCTGCTGGGTAGTAGGAAAAAAGCAGAAGTAACTGCAGGGTATTTACCTTCATAGCTCCAGTGGCTGTGGCCTTGAAAAAAAAGAAAAGAAAGAACCACATGAATGGAAGGGAAAGGTTGTCAGCAAACACTCCTCTGCCAGGCAGCAGGTCTCTGGGTTCCCACTGCCTTCCATCCCCCTCCCCGCCTTTGCTTTCCCACTTCTCCCTCTGTCCCAGCAAAGAGCATGTTCCCTCAGTACCCCCAGAGGGTATTGCCTCCTCAGAGCACATGAAGGTCCCTTGCAGTTGTTAGTCAGAGGGAAAACCCCAGGCCTGACATTTTGTCGTCATCCTCAATAAAGAAAAATCAGAGATACAGCTTCCATTACTGTACCAGCACTGCTCCAGAGCAGCCAAAACCTCCCAGTGCCCAAAGACAAGCACTTCACAAGTGCAGCTCTCACACTCCATGAGGAGTTTGGGCAGCAAGGTGTACTGCACCATGCAGACACCTTCCTCCCATCTGGGAATGCTGCCCTGGGACTGACATCAGAAGAAGAAAATGAGCATCAAAACCTTCTCTTTACATCAGTGAGCACGCCTGCAGTGGGGATGGACTTTCACAGGAATATGTGCCAGGCCAAATGCTCAGCTCTTGTCCTCAGTTCTAGTTCATATGACCACCCAAATGCCCACACAGAGCTTCATAAGGTCCTACCACGCAAAACCCTGTCCTTTGGAAAAGCAGGAGGGAGGATGAGGGATACCGTGCCAGGAGCTCTGCATTTCTTGTGTCACCCATGGGTCACACTGTGACCACAGCAGGGCAAGATGTGACCTGAGCTTCCCACAGTAGATCTCTAGATCTACTGTGCAGATCTAGAAGGGAAAAAGCCCTCCTGGGAAGCTCCTGAGAGTACCCAGTACTTAAAAGGCTGGCCCTCGCACTGTCACTCTCCTCCAGGGTTGCCAGCAACGCCTGGATTCTTGGCACATCACTGGAGCTGGCCTTAAAAGTGCACCAGAACCTCTTCTCAGTTGCCCCTGACCAAACACCTTAGATATCACCAGCCCTTTTAAACAACCAGCTACAGGCAAAGGGATGTGGGGCTCAAATTTGCCCCAAGCAGGAAAACATGGCCCGAAAGGATAATGTGTCTGCTCTGGCTGGCACAACAGGTAAGGCTCCTGTTCCTCATAGGCTCCTCCTCTGATTTATCCTTACCAGCAAGCTTGTCACTGCAGACAGGCTGTTGGCACTTCCCAGCCCACGAGTGCAGGAGCAGAGAGAGCCAGGATGGGACAGGTTTGGGGCAAAGGGGGGCATTCATACAGCAGCAATGACATGGAGGAGCATTTAAGAGGTACAGTTGAGCCCAAATATCATCTCTGTTCCTTGGTGGGGCCATTTGGTGGGGGTCTGCCAGCCTGGCCAGGATGCAGGAGGGTCTCAGCAGAAGCTGCTCTGGCCCCACCCCTGCTGCTGACAAGGGCTATCAACACGCCGTTGCTATTTATAGGAGTGGATTCCAGCTCAGGGGTGAGAAATGAGGAGGCAAGCTTTCCCAGGCCCAGATGTCCCATGCAAGGCCCTAAACCCAGCAGGATCCTGCCCTGCACTCAGCGAGGATCCAGGCATGGGCACTGCTGGGGGTCTTGGTGCATCTGCTGCTCAGGAGGGTGGATGAGCACAGCCAAGCTGGGCTGGGAAGGGCTGGAGGGTGTTTAGGGGCACTGTGTGTTGCAGAGATGGGAACAGATCTTGGGGCTCCATCCTGTGTGACTGGTGACTCACTTCTGTCGCATTTCTGACGCTCAGGAGCAATGCATAGGAATCTCTTTGGTACTCCCAAAGGCATAGGACAAAGGAGTAGCAAGCAGAGGACTGGGCAACCTCCTCTGCACGCACCAGGACACGTGTGCCATGGGACAGACTGCAGTGCCCTCTCTACATCTGCTTGCATGGCACTGCCCAGGGACGCACCCAGCTGTGCTACAGCAAGCTGAGATTCATTTATGCTGCCCACCTTGCTCACACAAAGGATACCTGCTACCCAGACACCAACTTTGCACAAAATCCAGAGAATATGGACCCTCCTCTGGAAACACTGTATATCTTCTCTCACACTGCTCCCACTCTCCAACCCCTCCTGCACAAAGAAACACTCACATTGGGGCAGTCCTGGCACAGGTAAGGAGCAGCACCCCAGGGCTGGCACATGGTTCACTGCACATGCCTCTACTGGCACAGCCTGCCCCGACGCCCCACTTTTTGCTCACCTCCAGGGACTCTGCCTGGACAGAAAGCAGCTCAAACATGGTATCACAGATTGAGCAATAGCCCCGTGCTGACACCTGCCCTGCTGTGTCAGCGCTGTGCCAATTACCTCAGGTTCCCATATCTCCCAGCACATGCCTATTCCCACAGCCGAGGGGGCTCTGGACCCTCCTCACAGCCTTCTGCCAGCTCAGCTCGGCAGCTTTGTACACCCCAAAGGCTGTAGCTGCACCAGGAGCCAGTTCAACCCACCCCAACACAACAGACTTCCCCAGGGATGTCTCGGCATCAAAACCAAAAGGAACCATGAGCTCTTATCCACCCACTGAAGCCCCCTTGGGTGTGTTTTCCCATCCCGTGGATCTGGGTGCAGTGATGGCACAGCCGGGCCACCCCCTCAAGCAGGCATCTCTCAAGCTCAGCTGTGGAGGGTTGGGCCCCCCTGGCACACGCACCGAGCACTGCAGGAGAGCGCCGAGGCGAGCCCAGCCGGGGCGCTGGGTCAGGCTCTCAGCATCAGCCCCTGCCTCGGCACGGCTCGGAGGAGCCCTGCACCAACTACTCCGATCCCTTCCACCTGGGGGCATTTGCAATCTCGCATCCCTTTACCGTGAACATTAACCCACTGCCCTGCCCAAGTGTCGATTTGCATAATTCAGTCTGCCTCCCACACCTCCCGCCGGAGCACGTCTTCTCCTTCGAAAAGCTGTGTGATGCCAGGTCTTCCTCCTGCTGGGCTGCTGCCGCTCACCACAAAAGACGTGGCTGCACCTCGGCAGCGGGTGCTGCAGCTCTTTGCATGCTCTGCCTTTCCTCTGAGCGCCCACTAGCCCGGCAGAGACTGCAAAGCTCTCCCAAAAACGTGGGGGGATACAGCCCTGGTGATGCGATGCGCACAGCGGGAGATAACACGCAATAAGAGAGCTCCTCGCTGGGGTTCCAGCAGGAGAACACAGTAGGGTGGTGACAGGATCTACCTGCCCTTGCAGGCAAAAACGCCTCCGTTCTCCCGTTCTCAGCCGCGCAGAGCCCGCTGGTTCACCTGAGTACCGCCTGCCACCCGCCTTTCCCCAGCGGCCCGCGATCCAGCCAAGTTTCCCACGAGTTTCCCCCCTTCACACCCTCCCTTTGTGCTTTCTCCTGCTGTTCCTTGCTCCCACTCAGCCCTCCCATTCTGGGATACCGGCTTTGCTGCAAGTGCCAGCTCCCTTCCCTCCTTGACATCCAACACCATCCAACAACACTTTCCCGCCGAGTTCAGGCAGACGCTGCCATTACCAGCGTGCTGCTCCGCATGTCCTGCAGTCCGGGAGGAAGGGTAGGAGCAGCTTTTGGCAGCGTGAGGAGCCAGCTCAACCACTGGCTGCTGTGAATTCCACATAGGAAAGGCACTGACGCAGCAAGCTGCACCTAGGAGACCTCACCAAGGGCACTCAGGGATGGACTGTGCACCCAAAGGGCTCAGGATCATTTGCACAGACCAGGAGGCAACCCTCAGCAGAGCCAAACAATAAGGAAGGAGACCAGGGGTTTGCCCTGTGGTTCTGCACCTCCCATCCTGACTTTTTCATATTTTAGGGTCTGTGCAGTCTGAGGCTGCTGCAGAGCACCTGATAGCACTGAAACACGTGCTGTTCACAGCGTGGATGCTGCCTGACAGCAGCACAGCCACTCGTGCTATCTGCTCACCTTGAACTCTAGAAGCTCAATGGCTCGCGTGAGGCACGCAGGACAGCGAGCTCACTTCTAGCTCTTCCACTCTGCTCTCTTATTAGCTGGGCACACTGTGCCATGTGCTCAGCCACAGGGAGTGCTGGCATCCTGCCAGAGCTTCCTCTTCCCACTGGGACCAAATCCTGAGCCACACCTGGCTCAAAGCCCCATGGGATGAGCTCAGCTCACAGATGCCAGAACAGGACCACCTTGCTGTAGCCACCAGGCTACGAAGCAATCAGTGGAGCTTATGGCCCAGAAGAGAGGGTAAGTGGAGTGTTATTCCCAAGGGTCAGTAGGTCAGGAGGTACTAGGACATGCAGAGCTGCACAGAGTGCAGGTCCCAAAGTAGGGACCAGCCATAGCAGCCAGGTCCCAGCCTACAAAACACATCCAAACACCATGTCCCTTGAAAGCAGTGATGTGATTGTGGAAGCTGGACTGTGCCACTGTGCTCACACTGGCCCAGAGCCAGCTCTCCAATCTGTGGCAAACACGGCACAGGCACAGGAGCTGGGCAGGGGGGATGCATAACCTGAGCATCCTTCTGCCAAGCCCCACAGGAAGTGTCTCTGTGGGAAGGCTGTGCCATCCCAGCCCCATCTTCTCCCTGGTTTCTCCATCCAGACCTACCCCCATGCAGCAGCACTCATGTACTTTCAGCCCAGGATACCACCCCATGTGCTGCCCATGGGGGCACTGATCCCTCCCAAGCCTGGCTGCATTAAAGCCCCTTTGTATTTATAAACTCTGACCCATTGCAAGCCTTTGGGATCAGCCTTTAATCTGCCACTGGCAGCACAGGTCGCTGCAGGGACTGTTCTTTGTTCTCCTGGCAGAGGACTGCTTGGGCTGTGGAGCCCAAGACTGTGCCAGCTCCCCCCAGGAGGGGCAAGGGTTTGGGTGGAAGAAGGCAAAGGACAGGCTTTACTCCAGGGCATGCTCCTGCTCCTTCCAAACCCAGCTGCCCCAACAAGCGCTGGGGGAAACAGGAAATAATCAGAGTGCTGCAGAGAAAGGGCCATCCCAACAAAAGGGATAAAAATGGGGAAATCCCAGAGGACAGATCAGTGCTTGGAGCGGGGGAGAGAGATGAATAAGAAGTATTAAGCAAGAAAAATAGGTTCACTTGGAGAAAAAGGACATTGGAGAATAAGCAAGAAGAGGACACTGAGAGCGAGACGCTTCTGAATAAGAGGGAGAGGAAGCAGGGAAAGGGAGATACTGTTTCCCAAAGACACACTTAGCATGGGATTCAGGTCTCTGGGCAAGACAGAGTCTTCTCAGGGAACAACCCCATGGCATATCCCTGAGCACGTGCTGAGTCCATGGGCTGGGAAGCCACCAGCCCTACATCATGCACTAGCCTCGAGGAAGAGGGAACCAGCTCACCACCCAGCAGAAGTGCTGAGACACGCAGGTCCTGGCACCTGGCAGGAGCCTTGGAGGGTTCCAGCCGTGACCTGCTTCTCATGGGATTCCATCCAGAAATTCAGCCTCCTAACACTGGTATAGTGTAGGCTAACTTGCCTGTTCCCTACTGACCTCCTGGCCACCTCCTTTCCCCTTCTCCATCCCAGTCCTCCCACCCACCCATCCCAAGCCTTACGCGGTGTCCAGCCCCTTGGCCAGCGCAGCACACCGGCATGCTGAACGCCCGACACCCTCCCACCCTGTGGCCTGAGTTACTTAATCCCTGTGGCAAGAACCGTCTGCATCCCCAACTCTGTCTCGTGCTCAGCCCGGCAAGAGCGGCTCTGGTAAGAAAAGTGATTCATTGGAATAACAAAAGCAGCTCCTGGCACAAAACAATTCCTGGTCCTTACCACAGGGCAGCTGTCCTGGCACAGGTCAGGACAACTCCTTACCAGAGGCAAAACCAAGGACAGGCTATGAGGCTGAGACCGGGAAACAAACCTGTGGGCAAATGGGGACAAGGAGCGTGAGCAGGGACAACACGTCCCTGTGCAGGACTCAGCCCCAGAAGAGCAAATCCACAGCACTCCCCCAAAATCCCTGCAGAGCGCTGGCAGTGCTGTAGCCTCCAATCAGAAAAGGGACCAAGACCAAAGACCCAGGACTTTTCCCCTGAACCGGTAACTCTGAAAGCCCCCACAACACCAGCAAGACATCTCACGGGGAGGAGGAGGGGCACACAACCCTGCAGCCCTGCGTTCTGTCACGTCCCCGTCCCCCATCGTCAGCCGTGAGGCAGCCCCCCTCCAACTCCGCAGCAGGGCCAGACCCAGTGCTTAGTGGGCTGCGGGGGGACAAGGTGGGCGCAGGGCAGCCCAGCCGACATTCTGCAGGGTGAAGGGGACCGGCCGCCGCTCACCACGCCGGGTGCAGGGCTGGAACCTCCGGGCGGTCCCTGGGAGCAAGCAGCGACTGCTTGGTGCACGACCCTTTAGCCCCATCTCAGGAAGCTCTGAGCCCCTCAGTCTGATGCGAGAGGGACTTAGCGAGGGAAAAGGGCTGCGGACAAAGCGAGGGCCCAGCCCCCGGGCAGGGGTCGGGCCGGTCGAGCCGCACGGGAGTTGGCGGGAGCAGGGACAAAGGCAGGGACGTGCTGGGGGGTGCAGCGCCCGCAGCTGGGCGATGCTGGGGGGACGCATCTCCACAGGGGCACCTCATCCTGGGGCGCACCTGGAGCCCTAACATGGGTGCAGCAGGAGCTACAGCAGCCCCTCCACCCCCAAACCAAGAAAAAGGAGAACTCTCTGGCATTGGGAATACCTCTCCACAAAGCATCAGACATCCCAAATCCAGCACCCCTCGCACTAGGACGCTCCACTCATCAAGAACCCCCAGCCCAGCAAGGGAGGGAACCCTGTACATCAGGACACCCCATGTACCAGAGACCTCAAACTCAGTTTTGGGGTGCTGCATGCATCAGGGTGCTGAGGCACTGGCGATCCCAAACTAAGCTCCGATGCGCTTCGTGCACGGGGACCCCAAAGGCAGCAGCGGGGTTCCCCACGCCTCGTGGAGCCCCGCGCACCGAGGGACCCTCGCTCACCTTTTCCCGGGGAATGCGGGGTCTCTTCACCGCCGTGTTCCTGCTCGGAGCCGGCACGGCCCAGGGCGGGCAGGAGCAGGAGCGGGAGTAGGAGCGAGACCCGCAGCGCGGCGCGGTTCATCTCCGGCAAGTGCGAGGGTGCGGGACGGCGGCTCCGTGCCTGCCCGCCCGCCCGCCCGGCCGCACGTAAGTGAGAGCGGGCGGGGAGGAGGAGGCAGCTCTGACTCACGCCTCCGTTACCTTTTATAGGGGCTGGAGCCAAAGTCTGCCGCCGCACGGTCCAGGCAGGTGAGCCGCCCGGCGCGGGACTCGAACCCGGGACTCCCCCCGGGGGTGCCCCTACCCCACCCTAGACCCCCGCCAGGACACGCGGTGGAGCCGGGGACGGGAGAGCCCAGTCGGCTCCTCAGTCCCTTCAGCTATGGGTGTTCCCTCTCCTCACTGACGGTTCAAGGACCCCTCACGGGTGGGGGGGGTCCCTCTCCCCAGCAGTTGGTGAAAGAACCCTCAGCTATTGGGTGTCCCCTCTCCTCAGTGATGAGTTTGGGATCAGTCAGCCATGGGTTTCCACACTCCTCAGCAGTGGTTGTCTGCTGTCCTCAGCAATAAAGTCGGTACCCTTCAGCCATGGCTGTCTCCTCTCCTCAGTGGTCAGTCGGGGACCCCTCCATAGATGTCCTCTCTCCTCAGAGTTGGCTGAAGAACCCTTAGATATTGGCTGTCCCCTGCCCTCACTAGTGGTGTTGGGACCCCTGAGAAAAGGGTCTCTCAGTGGTGAGTGTCCACTCTCCTCAGCAAAGGGGCGAAGGACTCTGCTGTATTGAGGTGCAGACCCCTCCATGGCTGTCCTTTCTCCTCAGTGGTGGGTGAGCGACTCCTCAGTGGTAGATGTCCCCTCTTCTTGCTGATGTATAGTTAAGAAAATAATTTTTATGGAGGCTAGAGGATGGCACAACTCCTCTCTGGGCAGAAGTCTTTCTCCTGCTCCTCAGAGGTGGCAGGAAGCATGTGGGTGCTGCTCAGTGTACATATACAATGTACTTGGATACCAAAAAGCTTTGAACAAGGTCCTGCACCAAAAGTGTCTGGGCACATGGACAACAGACTGTGGTCCGTGTTGGTAGATGCAAAGTGCTGCACATTTGGTGTAATCAAAGATGCACAGCATGAGGGTGGTCTTTAACCAGCTAATGAAACACATTAGAAGAAACCAGACAGTTGTGGTCATGTCAGCTCACCACTTGCCAAGAAAAAAGTGAAGTGAGCATCAGAGATTATCAAAAAAGAAACAAAATCCAAACCAAAACAAAAAGTCCACCCCATCCTGCTGTTGAATAAATCTTGGGTGAAACCTCCTCTCATTTTTTGCCCATGGTTTTGTTTCTCCCATCACAAAAGGGTCAGGAACAGAAACAGCATGTATGGGGCCCCAGGGCAGTTTGGGGGCGAGAGTGATTTTCATGTAAAGAAGGAGCAAAGCGGGCATGGCTGCCCAGCCTAGTGGAGTGAACTCTGTGCATGTAGCACCCTGGCTTATTTCATACCAGAGAGCAGAGAACAAGCACTTACTCTCTCTGGACAGCGGATTTACAGCACAACCAATGAAAATCATCCAGCAGGAAGTTTGAGTCCAACCAGCAAATAGTTTTTTTCATGTGGTGCAGAACAGAATGGGAAAATCCTTTCCATCAATATGTGATTTGTGCATACACAAAAAGGTACTGGACAAGTTAGTGGGATATTGTGCCTTGCTCTGTGGTGCTGCCAGAGTCCCAGCTCTGTGCCATGCCCCATAGGATCCACACCTCTGCTAAACCAGTTTGCCCAGCTCTTTCCCAGCACAAATCACTGGTCAACCCAACACCTTCCTTTATGAATGTGCTCGGCACAGCCGTGTGAATACATCCATGTCCACAGGCTAGCCATTGCTAAAAGAAGGCTCAAGATCCATCAAGGGATACAGAAGATCTGTCTGGGGCTGGATTTTTTCCTTGTGCTCCTTCTGAATGCACAGTGGTAGATGTGCATCCAGAAGGAACACATGGCAAAAAGTTGGCAGCTGGGGACACAAGCTGCTGGCCATTGGCTACCTGGCACCATGGGCTTCTGCCGTGGGCTGTGCCAGAGATGGTCCCTCTCTTCTAGAAGGCCTTGACAGAGAACTCTGCCTCCAGGGGTGACCTGCAAGTAGGATCAATGCAATTATTCTGATCCACTTTGTTCCTTCCCACACCACATAAACTGAACCATGGGATAAGAAGATATTCATTTGTCAGGACTCAAGGAAGCAGGGCTGTGGGAGGAAAACAAACCATAAACTGTAATTCCAATGCTCTCTCCTGCTCGTATCCCGTGGTTTATCTAAATGGTCTTTATCCTGAAGGGAGATGAAGAAGGCAGTTTTATACAGCAGAGGAATGACAGACTCAGCCTACCTTTTTTTCAGGACAAGACCCCGAAGTTTCCTGCCTCACACCTGAGTTTATCAGGTCTGCTAGCTTCCCCAGGGAGGATACCCTGCATTCTCTTTGCTGCCCTGACTTTCTTGGGTTTCATTGCCCTCCCTCTCTATTGCTCTTTGAGGATGAGCATATCATATCACTGCCGCTGTAACTGCGCGTGTCTTCTTTCCACCTCTGATCTCTTACACTTTGTCAGCTCTTTCATAGAGATGACACTTGGCAGCTGTGGACACTTAGAATGCAAGGTGACTCCATCATCAGGGCACTTGGTCTGGATAGTGCCTCCTGGGAACGCTGGAGTTTGTGGATCACAGGCACATTCCGTGAGCCTTGCAGGTCACACAGGGAAAGGGCACAAGAGGTTTGTTGTCCTGTACAAGGTTCACACCAGCGCTATATCCCCACCAAAAGCTGTCCCCTGGGATTCCCTGTCAGAATTATGTCAGGGGAGATCTGATCAGAGGAACTCAGCCCCCTGCAAATAGCCCAGCGCCGTGCCCTTCTTTGCTGTGAGCTATCTGGAAATGTGCAGCATCAAACTTGTGCTCAGCTCAGCACGGATCCAGCCCGAGGCACAAAGCATTGGCGTACCAGGCAGCTTCTCCAATCCTGTGCAGCACAAGATGCACCAGTCTGAGACAGAGTGGGTGTACTTCTGGAAACACTGGCTGGTCTTGTTTTAGCTCCAGTGATGTAGGGAGGGACGACCTCTAAATGCTTGTAAAAGGGTTTATTCTCAGGAAAAGGATGTCATTCCCAGGAAAATTAACTTGTGTTAAGGAAAGGCTTGGATGTCTAGAAGAATTTTGGCACTCTGGGCCTGATTCAAAATTATACCAGTAATCCTTTCCCACGGGATATACTAGTGAATTCCTGAGCTTATTGAGGGCTTTTTGTTTGTTACTTTTAATGCAAAAACAGCAGACACTATTTTATCAGTGCTGCTGTTGTGCCTATTCACAATTCAGAGTTAAGTTCCCTGGATGATTTCCAAACAAAATCAGGCTGATCTATGCCACTCACTGAAGTGAATCCCTGGTTTGCACCTGCAGTTTGTATTTCATGACTGAGATTTGGGTAGAATTGCCTAAACAACAGTCACTCCTTTGAGGTGATGCTAGTCTGCTTTGCAATTGCAAAAGCTGCAGGAAGTGTCTCCTACAGGTATCTTTACTTTCATCTCCACATTTGTGAATTTGTTGTGCTGGTGCCATCAGCTGCCCAAGACCTACACCAACACAGTGCTTGTCTCCAGCAAATAATCAGCCTCCAATGCCTGAGGGTAGGATGACAACGGACATTTTGAGGAAAGCATGTTAATTAGGTAGTTGCTTTCCCTTGGATGTCTAGGGTAATAGTCCCTAGTTTCACAGCAGCCCCAGAACCTGTGCTGTGGGGTTCTAGACCCAGTCTAGATCCTGATCTGCTCTTTGTGGCCAAACTGCAGGAATCAGGTAGCCAGGGGAACAAACTGGCCTGAGAGCTCCTGGACTCAGGCCAATCTGAGATATATGAGCTGCTTTAAAACTATGAATTCTAGCAGCTGTAGTAGAGGTGGGTTCAAAATACACATTTTAGTGTTTCTATGCACAATTGTAATGTATAACATTTACACACTCATAGCTGCCTATTGGTTAAAAATAACTTGGATAATGGGAAGCAGAATTTTATTTTAAGAAGCTTGCTTCCAGATCTGAGTCTCAAAATACCAAAACTTCTTTAAACTGAATAAATCTGGCCTTTGGGCCAAATCTGCATAGGAGCCTCTGGATCCTTATGTCAGTATGTTCCATGTAGGAAAGCAATCTTCCCAGCAGCTGCTGGCAAGAACTGGCTATAGTGCTGTTCCAGCAGGACAAAAATGTGGAGATTTGAAACTGGCAGCAATTCCAAGGTGTGCCATGATCTCTCTTTAGCAGTGAATACAACAATCTTTTAATTGCAGCAAAGAGAACAAGAGTTTACCTATAGCTGTGCCCAAATTAAGACTGACAATCCTTGCCTGGGCATTGAGTTTGATACCTCTTCTTAAAAAGCAGCTTCATGGCCTCCCTCACAACCTGATGAAGCCACATGTGGAAAGCAGTGGTCATCCTCCTGCGCTGTGTTTTCTTGGTCATACTATTAGACCTCAGAGTTTATGAATCTTTGAATTTTCCTTTAAAGTGAATTTATTTGCTCCTATATGAAGGCTACCCTTTCGGCAGCATTTATTCCTGGTATATTTATAGGCAGCAACTCTATCCCTTCTCAAAACGTGTTTTGAAAGTTTAGAATGAAGTCTGAAAGAGTTTAGCTTCTCACAGACTAAGTGCCCCTTCTACTCAGGATCTTGTTAACCCACCACACCTCTTCAAGGTCCAAGTTATTTTTTTCTGAACACAGAGATGTTAAATTACACATTTAACCTGCACGGAAAGCCCTTGTCCTGCCACATGTGGAACCACTCAAAGTAAGCACACAATTAGGTGGTTCGTATGCTCTTCCTTTTTTTGTTTTCCTCCAGCAGTTTACACCAGGAATTCTAACGAGCAGCTCATAACACAAGGTTCCATGACAGGCAGTCTTCACACCTCTGCTGCAACCACCCGATTTTCAGCTGCACAGCAGTGTTTCCCAGTTTGTTTCATGGGCAGGTTCTTCCCCCTTCCCCCTACTGACCCTAATGACAGTATTTATGAGTGCAGGCCCTAAAATCCACTTCAGTGCATTTCTTCACCATGCAGGACCTCTTTTTTTAAAAGGTAACCCATCATTTTTCCCTTTTAAAATTGTATCTTTGCATTGCTTGTCATCTTGACTGTAATCAACACTTACATTTGACATTACTTTAAAAACATATTGAAACCCTGGTAAAGGAACACAGAACACTTCCTTTGTCCAGAGAGAATCTAGATTAGTAAGCTAAAAAAATCATCATAGCAAATTTGCATTCTTTTTTTTCAATCCTTCTTCCTGCTTATTCCACAACTTTTCTTCTTCTGGAGACAACCAGGTCCCTTTTCTCCACTGAAAGTGAGGTCTCTGCTTTTTTTGGTCTCTGCTGTGACACTGCCTCTTGCTAGACACCAGACCTGTAAGTCAGCTATTGCTTCTTTCAGGTCTCAGGGTGCAATTTTCAAGCCCTTTTAACACCTTAGATTTTAGAACACCTAGAGATTTTATTCTGGATGGAGTAGCATATCCTTATGTCTGCTTTCTATTTTTGTCCTCTTTTTCTGTTCCCCTGTCTCACAACATGGAGGTGGATGCTTGTCTGGTTGAGAAGTCACACCTAACACTGGATTTTCAGTCTTCACACAGCTTTCCTTCCTCTCTGCTGCTCTCCATCAAAGACTACCAAAGACCCTTTCATGGAGCTTTGGAGTTTCCTCTGCAGGTTCTCAGCTGGGAACAATTCTCAGATTTTCCACGTACAGCTTGACCCCGGAGTCACCACACTCTTTGTTAATTTTATTAACCACTTTTATTGTTGCTCAGATTCTTTGTTCATCCTCAGTACCATTCACCATAAATATACAAGCACAGAGGGCTGGAGTCACCTCCTAAAATATTTAGACATTATTCAGGACACAAATTTCAAATGTTTTTTGTACCGAGAGAACTAAAAAATTCCATGCCACTCCTTGTTCCATGCCAAGTCCTCGTGCTCCTCAGTCCAGGTGACTTCATTAACTAGTTCCTGCAATTTATTGCTCTGAGTTCTGTCCTTGAAATTAAGTATCATAATTGTAAACATTTGTAACCTTTTACTCTCTGTAATGAAACTCTTATCAGTGGATATAAGGTTATTTTCTGTAACCAGCCTGCATACACTAATTTCCACGCACATAACAAACAGTGTTAATGACCACCCGCCCGGGCTAGCTTAAATTGTTTAAATTGAGCAAGCCCTGGCTGGTGCAAGCGGCTTCAGAGCAAACTCTGAGTTGTGTTGTAGTCACAGGAAGCTACCAAGCTACTCCCCCGTTGAGAACTGGCATTAGGGAAAGAGAAACAGTGTCTCAATGAATAAGAAATCAGCAGAGTTGAGGATCTTGCCTGTAACTTACAGAAAATTGTGAAATGCTTTCTGGTGAAATTTCCCCAGCACTGTAAACTCCATACCCTAGAAACCAAACACATTTTCACTGCATAGGAGATACTTGATGCTGGTTAGGACTGCTCAGACAGACCACTGGCATTGTGGATGACTCTGTGGTGTACTGCATGATGACTTTTTCCTCCTTAAGAGCTTCTCCAAAAAGGGGAATCGAGTAGAAAAGCCTCTGCTGGGGCCATAAGACTGCAAGACAAATATACAAGGAAAGGGGAATTAGTGGAAGAGCTGTACAAAAATTCACTTTCAACTATTGTTACAGTGTCTTATTGACCTAAAGCAGTTAAAATAAAATAAAAAGGTACCTGGGATGGAAGATCCCAGTGGCAGGTTAGAGACTTAGAGCTGCAAAAAAGAGTTGCCAGACCATTCTGCCAGGCATCACCTTACCCAATCACGCTGGCACCCAGCCTGGCAGCTTGCACATGATCCAGTGTTCACTTCTGGGAAACACATAGCCAGAGCTCATAAACCTTCGGGGGACTTAGGGTTTTTCTTAGAACTCTCCTCCAATGGATGTTGAAATTACATACTTTGTATTTGTTTTTCATTAGCCTGATTAACACCATGCTGCTGCTTCTCATTATACTGTGTGACCACTCCAGGATTCTGAGCTGTCCCTGTGGGTTTTCCCACATCTCACTTGAAGTACCCCTCAATAGCCACCTTGATAAATTATTTAAGAAACCCCTTTTCATTAATATCTGGAGGACCCTTCTCCAGCCCGAGAGTCCATAGTTTTTTCCTATGAGTTCCCCAATTTTCCATCAAAGTTATTTCAAAGATGTGGACACCAGAACAGGACACTTTACATGGCCACAGCCTCACCAAAACTGCTCACGGAAGAGGAATCTCTTCCCTGTTCCCACACACTAATCCAAGATCCAGGTTGGAAGGTGTCCTTGCCCAGAGCAGGAGGATTGGAACAAGATCATCTTTGAGGTCTCGTCCAACCAAAACTATTCTGTGATTCATTGCAATTCATCCTTGTCTGGAAAAGAATTAGCTTCTTCTGGCACAGTATCCTGGTAGGAATTCATACCACTCTGCTTCATACTCAGTACTAGTTTCTAACATCTGGATTTTCAAGGACAAACCCTGATTTTCCTAAGCCTGCCCTGCTCCCTGTCCTCATGCTTGTCTTTCATGTGCCTTGATTTTGAAGAGAACCATGTCACTCAGGCTTCACAGTGAATCCTCACCTTGAGCACAGATGGGATTTTGCCAGAGGGTCCTGGTATTAACCTCCAGACTAGAGATTGCCGCCACACAGGTCCAGTTTCAGCAGAACTCCTGACAGCCAACCCAGCACGTTGTTTAGCAGCAGGAGAGAACTTCTCTGCTGTCAAACATCCTCAGAAGTTCAGCTGTGAAGTTCACATGCCCTGAGCATCTTTGACACTGCTTGTGTGGAAGCCCACAGACAGAAGATACATCTCTCTAACACATAGCAGGATATCCCGGGGTCAAGGGACGTCAATGCACTCTTTCACCTCTGTTCTTAAGAATCATCCTTGTCACAGATGAGCTGGCAAAATAGACTGAGGAAAAGGAAGTCAGATTCACAAATGACGCTGGCAGGGTTGTGACAGAGGAGAGGAGACCCAGAAAGACACATGGAAATCATGAGGCTCTAGCATATGCCAGAGAGACGCCCCCAAGGCAGTACAGCCCAGCACAGCTCATCCCCTGGGGATGCTGCAGCCTGCCAGCAGCTCTCCATGCCTCAGTGCCAGCTGCACACACACAGCCACGGGGCAGGGGCTGCATCTTTCACAGAAGGGCACTGGTCACATGCAGAGAGATGCAGCACACAAGCAAAAGGGGTTTTACTCATGGCCACTTGGCTTACAAAAATCTAACAGGTCTTAAGTCTCCTCAGCAGTTGCCAGTCCTTATCTTCCACAGCTGCACACGGGGACCAGGCTCTGCTGCATGCAGTGACAAGCAGCAGAGGAGAGACAGGCAGGGATCTCAGGAGGGACGTGCAGCCAGAGCCTCCACTGCCAGGGCTTGCTGCCACGTGATGGCTACAAAGCAAAGCCCACACCCGTGACTGCTGCACAATAGTGCAAACATAAAAGACCTGCATATCAAACAAGCCAAACAGCTCTTCACAGCAGGGCACAGCATGTTCTTCATCACAATGGGATGAAACTTTAATCGTCTTGCCAGAATCGGGGATGAAGAAAAGGTGGAGGTGAGCCTGCTTATCACAGCCAGAAAGCCTTGTTTTCAACCATGCAACCCAGTCTGGGCACCACGGGTCTGTTGTGCACATCTGTGGCCAATATCCATGCACACATCAGCTGGAAAAAGAATCACCATGGAGAAGGGCTGGGAAAGAATCCTGGCTGGGAAGCACCCTCAGAGCCAGCCTTGCCGCCTGAGCAGACTCTAATGCTGCTGGGTGACAAACGCACATGTGAGGCACCATCACAGAAACTAATTTCTTAGAACAGAAGCAGTACAGCCAAAAAATGGTCTCTTGGACTGAAAGGACCAGTACCCTCATCCCCTCCTAAGTCCATTTGACACTTTATAAATCCTAAGCCAGACCTGGCAAAGCCTCTATTTTAGCCTTATACCACTATAGAATCATAAAATAATTTAGGCTGGAGAAGATCTCTAAGACTATTGAGTCCAGCCGTTAACCCAACACTGACAGATCCACCACTAAACCACATCCCCAAGTGCCATCATCTACACGGCTTTTGCACTTCTGGGGACAGCAATTCCACCACTAACCTTGGCAGTGTCATCTAATGCTTGATTATCTTTCAATTAAGAAATTTTCCTCAATATCCAGTTTGTGACTTCCCTGGTGGAACCTGAAGCCATTTCCTCTTGTCCTATCAACCTTTCCTTCCACAGGAAGATCCCAGTTCTGTCTCCCTTGGTTTCTGTCTGCTGCTAGCTTCTGCCACATGGCAGTGCTCCACCTATAAGTGACAGAGTATTTTAGGAGACAGGCCAGCCCAGGGCCTTTAAACCAGAGGGGCCTGGGAAAACCAACCCCCCCAGCCTGAAGGCTGTGACTGATGTCTGCTGGGAACAGAGTGAACAGCCCAACACCTCTCGGGTGAAGCCTCTGGGGAGCCAGCAGGACTGTGCTGCCAGACCATGTCTGCATCAGATGCATGACACTGGGGCACTGTTTTAATTTAAAATGGATTAGGCTTTGTTTTCTTTTTAGCACAATAACATTGCACGCATTGTTGGGCGATAAAACCCACAGATAGCTCTGCCAGCGGGGTGTTGGGGTGGACGTGATCGGCAGCACAGTCTGAGCTGAGATGGTGAAGAGCGTGGGGAAAGCCTATAGAAATGTGCTGCTGCCAGGTCCTGGGGAGGCCCTTGCAAGGCTGCTGAAGAGCTCCTACCTCAAAGAAAGCAGAGGGGCAGCCCAGAATTTGGATAGCAGCTGGAGCAGGACATGGGTGCAGGGCAGCAGGGACGTGCATGAGCCTTATTGTCACTCCTACTCACAGCTGTGCAAAGCGGATGGTGCTGATGACTCCTGGGAGGACACGTGAAAAGGAGGCAAGGATGTCTCAATTCACCACAGCATCTCTTAGTTAACTGCTGCTTTTCCCAATCTGGTTCTGCCTCTCCCTGCATGCTCCTCTCCTGGTTTCCCTGGGCTTAAGCTCTGCATTGAGCTCCGGAGCATGAGGGGAGCGTGGCTTGGTGAAGGGGCACTGGCAAAGTCATTTTGTTCCCTGGGTTTCTTGGCAGGACCTTGGTATCACGTGCACCTGGTTCCTTCACTACCTTAATCCGTGCCTTTGGCTGGCAACAGCACAAGGCAAAGGGGTGTTACTCAGCAGCACTGCCCCTGAGCTGCAGGAAGCACTCCTAGAGCATGAGGGCTTTGGGGTGTCTCAGGGACAAGCAGCTCAGTCTGGGGACATCTACCTATAGCCCACCGTGATGTTACAAAGCAGCTATAATTTTTGCCTCCCGAAGAAACAGAGGATTCCCTAACAAATCTTTCTACTGCCTCAACAGTTCACCAAAGTGGTGCTACCAAGCAAGCTGGCCTTTGCAGGTCGCTGACCCAGTTGTTCCTGAATCTCCTCTTCAGTCACATTTGCTCTTGATGCGTGTGATGCCTGTGGAAGGTGATGCAGGCAGCAAAATGCAGCAGGAGTGTTCCCAAGATGTTCATCTAGCAGCTGGGGACCTGACCCTATGCAGCTTTCTGCACAGCATTCTCCCAGTACTTTTTTACCTGAAACTCTTCGTAACCTCTCATAGCTTTTTTTAGCATCAGTTTTGCTGCTGACGTGCTCCAGACCAGGCAACCCTTGGTTCAGAAGCTAACAGAAGGCACCAGGCTCTCCTGGGATCATTTGTCACTGCTAGAGGGACTGCTGGATCTGAGAGGGGCAAACCTTTTAGCAGGGCCTGTTGTGATATGACAGGGGACAATGGTGTAAATGTGTAAAAGGGTCAATTTACGTTAGATATGAGGAAGAAGTTTCTAACAATGAGGGTGCTGGCACCCTCATTGCTCAGAGAAGCTGTGGCTGCCCCACCTCTGGCACTACTCAAGGTCAGGCTGGCTGGGGCTTTGGGCAACCTGGTCTAGTGGAAGGCATTCCTGCCCATGGCAGAGATGACCTTGATTTTGTCCTTTCCAATTTAATCTATCCTGTGATTCTATGAGCTCCTGTCCTGTGGATGTGTTGCGGGTTGGGCTCAGAGCGTGCTGCAACACAATATGTAGTGTACTATGTACTAATCCATAGCATGTAGTGTAACCATTGCTGCTGCCTCAGGCAGGAGTGCAAGACCTCAGGGGCAGCATGAGAAAACCCCTAGCTCTGCATAACACCAGTGTCCATCTGCCCTGACCTGCCAGGAAAGTGGAAAAGCCCGAACCAGCCAGACCACAAGTCTGTGCAGGCCCTCGCATCAGTGCGCTCCCAGCAGAGAGAGGCACCAGCAGGCAGCCTCTCCTGGCTGCCCAGGGAGCAGAAGGAGGGCAGAGGCTCTGAACAGTGCAGGAAAGAGGAACCAATTCCCACTGCTGGTCAAGTGATGCCAGGACAGACCAGAGCCACCAGTAAAGGAGACTGTCCCCAAGTCGGGGGGCAGCCCCAGGCACCTTGCAGAGGCTGATGTACCACCAGAGTCTCAAGAGGGCAGTCTGAGAAGACAGAAAATGAGGTGGGATGAGCCAAGTGTTAGCAGCAAAGCCAACACACCCCCAGAGTCCACCTGGCTGGAGGCCTTGCACGATGTGAGGACTACATGAAAGCCTTCCCCTGGGCCATGACAGACTTCTGGCCAAGTGGCTCTGTGGTCTCTTGTGAACTTGATACACCATGAACGGACAAGTTCTTTCCTGGCTGCAGTTTAATTAGACCTTCATGTTACACAGAGACTCTTCTTTAACAGGTATAATTACAACAGGAATGCAGAGAGTACAGTTTTAGTTCCATCAGATGCAGACAATTTCCGCATCCCGCATAGTCTTGCAGCATATTATTTGTCTGACATAAGATCCCATTTTCTTAAAAGGGGAAAAACAGTCAGCAAAACACTTAGCAATAACAAATTAAGTGTCATTAAGTTCGGCAATCACAGGGCTGTGACTTACTGCCCCAATTTATCTACTTCTTCCTGCAGAAGCACTTCTCAGTGCTATATCCACTCCTGTTGCTGAAGGACTCAAGAGCAATGTAGATCCTTTGCATTTGATCTGGACTGACATTCTTCCATCCAAAAAGCTCCACACTTCACCTCCTATGAGGATGACACAGACAGGACTCTGCCAAGCCAAAGTTCATGCTACGAATTAAAGACAAAAGACAATCCCCAGCTACCAAAGAAAAACTCTGCAAACAGTAGATTCTCCTCTCCTACACAAGCCAGCTAGATCAACCATCTCCTTTGGCAGCAGCCCCTACAGGAAAGGATAGAGTTTACATAAAGGAGGCAAAAGAGGAGCAACTGGGCAGTTTTGGGCTGAGAGAGACAGGGAAGGACTCATTCAAATACAAATTGACCATGCACAGAGTGTACCAAGCCAGTGTGAAGTGAACCAATGGGAAGGTAACATTGAACAAAGATGTTAATCACCAAGACTGTTGAAAGACCAGAGAAAAATGTGATAATTTTAAATATAAACATATATTTAATACATATGTGAGAGAAGAGGAAATAGAAAAGCTTCACATCACACCGAGTTTGGCCAGTGCAGGCAGAAAACACCAGGTGTTTATTACAAAACCTGAACAACTGCAAAGTCATCTGCACATGCTGCAGGGAAACCTGGGCCATGTATTATTAAACTGCAAAGCAGCCTCTTTCTCTAACTTTATCTTCTACAGACAGCAAAAATCTGTCTGAGAAAAACCGGACATGGCAAGACCCAGCAAAAAATCCGAGGAACTCACAACACAGAGTCTGGAGTCCCATGCTCCCTGTGATTCCTTGTGTTGCTCTCCTTGCTCTGGTGCCCATGGCAAGGCTAATGCCCAGAGACAGCCATGGGGCCCACGGAGTGCCCAGCCCTATGGAGACCTGGCCCCTGCCTCCTGCAGCAGCACCATGAGGGGATAACAGGATCAAAAGAGCAGTAACAAGCTCTGGGAACTCGTCAGGCAAATGTGTTTTTAACCAAATCCCAAATGAGCCGCTGAAGGGAAGCATTAGTGCTGTCACGTGGAGCACATGATTTTGGAATTCATTAAGCCTTTGATGCAGTGCTAGCAGTGCTGTCCCCTGCCCCAGCCAACAGCCATCTGGCTGAAAAGCAGCCAGGTTTCCTTCGCCCCAGAACCAGAGGAATGGCCTGTGCCTGCAGCAGAGCACAGGAGCTACACACAGTTAGAGCATGCATGCACTAGACAAGCTGATTGCACTGATCTTGAGGAAAAAAGGCACCTCTTCTTGGAGCCCTCAGTGCAAACATGCCTCTACCCATGTCCTGTGATGCTTCCTCAAAGAAATCAGATGATTCCAGAGAATGTCCATTTCTTCTTTCACTAAGACAGATTAGAGAGGAATGAAAAATTTAGTTAAGGAGAAGTGGAACTAGGGATAGAGGTCCTGCATTTAGATACTGAGAACTAGAACGGACACACCGAAATTTGGATGAAATCAGAAGAGAACTGCAGGTGAAAGCTAAAGGCAAATGCTGCTGAATGTTGTTGGCTACAGCACAGGGTTATGTTTTTCCAGCTCTATCTTGAATACAAAGTCCCCAACCCAACTCTCCCTTGTTTGAGGACAGTTTGTAAATTAACCTTGGTGTGGGTGTGAAGACACAGAGGTAGCTCCAGGCTGATGTGAGCAGTGTGGTGCAGAGCTGGCTTGGAGCTGGAGCAGCACTCATGATAACAACCCCCCTCCCCAGCTCTGGCATTGGACAGTGGGCACCTCAAACCAGCTCTGAGGAAATGGCTTGTGTTAGGAATACTGAGCTGTGGGTCAGCAGCAACCATGCTGGATCCAGGCTGGTTTCTACAGAAGCATTTCTGGGTCTTGCACTGGCAAATATTTTCCATTACCTAACTCATCAGGACTGGAGTCCATTCTCCCTCAATCTTCATCCAGGATAACAGCAAACTTGTAAACATACAGAGACACAAGCTATCTCTTACAGCCTTAAGATGGGGTGAGAACTGCCTATTCCCAACTGGGATCTGCCTGAAGTCATGGCCTCAGTTCCTCCAGGGAAGCCATCTCATTGTCCCTGGGCTGGGCAGAGCTCCTGGAGTACCTGTCACTATCCCCCTGCTCTCCTCCCAGCACAGTGCACACAGCGTGGTATGGCTGGTGCACTCTCAGCTCAGCAGGCCCTCAGCTGTGCTGTTGCTGTCATTCCAGCCAATATTTGGTGAGACGATGCCTCTGGCAGGGACTGAGCAGCTGAGCTGACCTCTGCCAGACCAGCCACAGCAGGGCTCAGTTGCTGGCAGACACCTCCAAAGCACAAAAGCAGCAGGAGAAACACTTTGAAACTCTCTTGCAGGTCTCCTGACAGTGTGGTGTTTCTTAATAATTTTCCAACATCCTAATTTGTCAAATGTTTTTGCTTGACTGGAAGCCAAGCACAGCTTTGGGAACAAAATCTGTGATATGCAGGGGGTTCCCCTGGCTGTCAGCTGCCAGGATCTGTGATACAAAGAGCTGAGGCCAGACACAGTAAGCAAACTCAATGCACAGACCAAAACACAAGCTGAAAATCTTTTAGCCTGCCCTGCCCTGTCCAGAGCAGCTGTGAGCTTCAGATGCTCTGTGCTTCCTCCAGAGATTCTGCTGGAAACGTGCAGCATTCCCAATAAGTGATGAGAAAAATGCCCAAAGCCTCATGCAAGAGTGAATGTACCACAGGAGGGGCTGAAGACTTACCATAACTTTGCTGCTGGACTCAGGTCGATGGTGCTGCATGGGTCATTAATTCTGCACCTCCTCTGCATGCTTTGTAAAATCACAGAATGGTTTGAGTTGGAAGGGGCACTAAGATAATTTATTTCCTATCCCCTGCCATGGACAGGGACACCTTCCACTATCTCAGGTTGCCCAGAGCCCCATCCAGGTGGCCTTCAACACTGCCAAGGGTGGAGCACCCACAGCTTCTCTGGGCCACTTGTGTCAGTGACTGCCCACCCTCAGAGTAAAGAATTTTTTCCTAATACCCAATATAAATGTATGCTCTTTCTTCTAAAGCTGATTTTCCTTAGTCCTATCTCTACGTGCCCTTGTGAAATGTCCTCCATGTTCCAACCTTCTCCAAAGTGGTTCAAAAAGAGTTCAGGATGAAGTGGTGTTTAAGGTTGGCAAAAGTGTGGCTGATAGGATTTTGTAATGGGTTTCCAGGAAACTCCAAATTCTGAAAAATTAAGTTAGTGTGTAGAAGAGAAAATGAGACATATAGAAAGAGACAACTCACCCTGTTGAGGATATTTCAACACCTTCAGCAATTCTCTGAAGAAGAGTAACCACAACAAATGAAATGGAAAACCGTAACACAGCGTTAGAGCGATAAGCTGAAAAACTAAATAAAACCCCCTAAATCCCAAACCACCAAACCATCACAATGAGAAAAAAACTCCACGTTCACCCTAGAAGCTTGCCATAAATAGTACAACAGAGGTGTGAAAGACCATTCAGAGAAAGTAGAGGCCCAGCCAAAAGCAAAATGAGTAATACACACCAACAAGGAATGAAGGGAAATTTCCATCCTACAATCTCCTTGTGGAGATGATTCAAGTGAAAGCAGTTAGCAGGATATGTTTAAAAACAAATTGATAACACAAACAGTAAACTATACAAACAGCATTAATCCAAGAGCTCTGGAGGAATTCCAAGAGAGTGCCATGGAATAGCATCCATGGGCATACAGAGAAACGTGATTAAAGGGGAAGAAAGAATCCCACTCTAGCAGAAGAAAGTCACGTCCTCACTCTTTAAAGGCGTGAGGAATCCAGTTTAATTAATGTGGCTGTACAGATGAATGTTACTGGATGCCCAAAACATTTTCAGCAAGATCCCTCACCAAATGTCCTTAATTGCTCTCCTCCACAACATGCTTATTCCCACGGTTACCAGCAAGGCAGAAGACAATGAATGAAAAATGGTCAGCGTTTAAAATGGAACACACCACTGTGTCCCACCAGGATCTGTGCTAGGGCTTGTGATTTTTATATGTTCATAAATGGTCTGTGTGTGAGCAGTGAGGGGGAAAGTTTGATGATGAGGCTGAAGAATGCAGTGCAGTGAAAATGAGCAAGATCTCAGAATGAAACCTGGGGGATAAAATGACAAATTAAATAATAAAATAAAATGACAAACTAAGTGTGGGTAGGTGTAATTTACAAGGAGAAACTATAACTGTGCAAAGCTGTTCAGACCACTTATCACCTACTGGGAAATTGGCCTGGGGATCAGTTGCAGGTTTTCTCCCTTCCTTCTCAGAGAAGGTACAGTGGAATTAAGGAAAAGTGGAAAAGGTGAAAGGGAAATGGTTACTTGTTTTGTTTTACAGTATAGGAACAAAAGCATATTAATTAAGTAATGACACAGCAGGTTGAAGCAAATTTAAGTACTCTTTCACTATGCATTGAGGAGTCTCTCTCACTGGAGATATTCAAGAACCACCTGGACTCAATCCTCTGCAAAGTGCTCTAGGATGACACTGCTTGAACAGGAAAGTTGGAACAAATATGGTCCTTCCCAATCTTACCCACTCTGTGACTCTGTAAGTCTGAGGAATTAATTAACTAGGGTTTCTGGGATGCAAAACAATGCAGAATAGATCAAAGGCAATCAGATTCTCTTACGGAAGAACAACCCAGCAAGAACTACTAGACAAAATGATGCTCTGGTCAGAATAAGATTAAGCAGAGATTAATCTTGATTAAAGATTGCTGAAAACATGTGGCTTTATACCTACCCTGCTCCTCCATCTGCTCCAACCACACCCCACTGGCCACCTTCACAGCCAGAACCTGGAGCAGGTTTGTCCCCTAAATCCCACAGTGGTTTCTGTGCTCTTGTGGTGCACCAGGAGGAGCAAGCTGATATGCAAAGCCCTTGCCAAGTAGCCAGCCCTAAATGTTGTTGCACAGCAAAAGCACACCATGCAATAACTCGATATGGATAACAAAGTCAGCTACAAAACAGGAGAAGACTGTATCTCAGAGATGCTGTCACAACACTCCACGGTCACTTGACACAGGCTGGAGTGAGGCTAAGGGTAATGTGGAGTAGCCCTTGTCTGGGCTGTAGGCCAAATCAGTCTTTAAGACACGTTTGGGGAAGGAAACATGTCAACATACTCTATAAAGTTGCCCAGAAAGAAAGCAAACAACATGAAGGCTGCCTTCATGAAAAGAGTGTAAGTGCCATACCAGTGCTTGGGTTACAAGGATTCCTAAAACTCAAATGTACATCTGAGATGATGGCCAGACTGGCGAGAGGAGGAGAAAAAACAGAACTGTGAAAAAGAACAGAAAATGTTGAGAATGGAAGGAGAGTGAAAGTTTCTGTTTCAGCCAGCCTGGTGGAGAGTTGCTGGCAGATACCTCAAGGGCCAAAGGCAGGACAAGGTGTTAGTCTGGACAGGATAAGACTAACCTGGAGTAGATCTTAGTCCAGAAGTGATTGACTAAAATGTCTGCTGCCAAGGTGATTCAAATGCAAAGGATAGAGGGAGGTAACAACAGGAGCACAAAACCCTTCTGCAAAAGCAAAAAAGCAGGTTAGGGAAGCTCTCTAAAGGATGGTATGAAACACTAATTATTGAGAAGGAGTGTAGGGGGATGACCATTAAGGCCCAGGTTATGAAATAAAATTCATCCCAAGCCCAGAGGAGCACTTCCAGTTCTCACTCCTGCAGATTGCAAATCCTTCTTGCTGCTCTTCCTATCTTCCTGTGTGCTGGCTCTTCCCACGCCTGTGTTTCTGTTCCTATCCTTCCTCTCAGAGCTCAGCTTAAGGCCCATGGGGAATGAAATGCAGTGCTCAGGGGATCCACAGGCTGCCTGACTCTCTTCTGGGTGCTGCCCTGTTCACTCACCCAATAAAGGCTGGTATTTGCTCTCTCATAAATCCTATACATTTCATCACACATTAGCTGAATATCACAAAAGGTCTTCCCACCCTGGCTTACAGGATTTATTCTTTGCATTTTTCTGAGACATAGCTTTCCAAATGCCATGAGGTAAGATGCTGCTGTAGGAAATGAGACAGGGCTGCTCATGTACAGGCTCCTCTTCAATGGATAATTGGATCATAGAATCATAGAAAGGCTTGGGTTGGAAGGGACCTTAAAAATCATCTTGTTCCAACTCCCTGCCATAGATTCCACACATTCCACTAGACCAAGTTGTTTATCTAGTCTGGCTTTGAACACTTTCAGAGATAGGGCATCTACAGCCTCTCTGGGAAACCTGTTTCAGTGCCTCAACCACCCTCACAGCAAATGATTTCTTCCTGATATCTGATCTAAACCCACCCTCTGTCAGTTTGATGACATTGCCTCTTGTCCTATCACTACAGCCTCTTGTAAAATATCTTCAACTCTCTTGTAACCCCTTTAGGTATTGGAAGATTCTATAAAGCATTCCCAGATCCTCCTCTTTTCCAAGCTGAATAATCTTGACTCTCACAGCTTGTCTTCATAGGACAGGTCATCTTCAGCAAGAAGATGAAATTAATTCTTAGCTTTCACACAGTGCTGACTTAGGCCATGAGCTGGGGACATGCAGGCAAAGACCACAGTAGAGATATCAAATCTGCATTTTATTCTTCAGCAGCCTATTGTATTCCCAGCTCTTCCTCCAGTTTTTCCCCACTGCTGGCACATATTTGTGCCCATGAGAGCCCAGCACCAGCCACACTGCTCTCCAGAAGCTTGGCTAGACTTTGCGCGTAGGCAGGGCACTGGCTGTTTGCTAATGACTCTGCAAACCAGAGCCCTGCAGAAATTATGCCAATGTCATCTGTGTTGCATAACCTCCTCTGACCAGCAGCTTTGCACCCTCTCTTCCCTTGGTTCCCTCTTGCCTTGTCACAGAAAAAGCAGAAGTAACAGATGTGAGAGAAACTTGACCTGCCAACACAGGTGTGCTGCCTGGGTCTGTGCCAGGCTCCTGGCTGCACACACTGTGATTCAACTTGCACCCATTGCAACAGAGGCAACAGAAACCTGTGATTGATCTGCTCGGCTTTGGGGAAGCTTGCCAGATGTGCCATGAATACCTGCCAGGGAATCATCCTGACCCCCACCATGTCATTCCTCTCACTATCACTTGTGACCTGTGCCTGCAGCAGCACCCAGGAAGAACTTGAGGCACTGCTGGGGAAGAGCTCTTCACCACCCTCCTTGGCTCAGCAGGATCCATGCCAAGCTACAGGAGCTGTTCTGCAGCTGGATCTTAGCCCTGGGCGTGCACCATATTCTTGGCACAGGAACTAGGAAAGAGTTACTGAGGGACTTCATTACTGACATGAATTTCTCATACATGTCTCAGCTCTGTGCACAAGTTCCTAGAAAAGTTTTGACCACAAGAGGTTCTATGTGCTGCCCAGAAGGCAGGCTTCCCAGCAGCCCAGTGGTGGAGGAAACTAAGGAGAACACTGGAAAAGAAGCCAAGGCTGCCCAGCAAAATGCCCCTGGGCTCAGCCCGGAAGAATCTGCCAACAGCAGCCTTTGACTGCCTGGACTAGTTCTCTCCTGAACAGCTTCAAAGCAGCTGCCAAAACCCAACATAAGGAAGAGGAAAGGTGTGTTAACGCTGCAAGGCAGTGTTGGGGAGAGCCAGGAACAGCCACTGCTTCCCTGTCTTGCAGCCAGCAGCGCTGCCTTGTGATCCAGCACAGCTCAGCACCAGAGCAGAGGGAGGGAGGAGAAACAGCCCTGTGACTAAAGGCAGTGCTGAGACACTGCAACCCACACCCTATATCACACAGATAACAGCACCAGCCTGGACACAGCCATGCCTCCCAGGGAAGGGGCAGGTGGGGTGGGCAGCTTGGCTGTCCTTCGGAGCACAGCCAGGGAAACAGAGCCACAGGGGAATGAGGCTGGCTGGGAGGAGAGATGTTACAGGTGGAGTAAGGAGCACTCCAGAAGTACTTCAGGCATAAGTAAGCACAAGAGGAGTGGCTGTTACAGGTGGCAGTTGTATGCCAGGGTTAGTGCTCCACGTGCCTTCAGCTTCTCCACTGAGACACTTCACATGAACCCAGAGGTGTTAGCTGCTCTCTTTCATTTGCCATTTGTGCTGAACTGACTACAGGTAATAACAACAAAGAAAACACTGAGCTTCTCCATACAGTAAAAAAAAAAAGGAGATTTATTTTAAAAGGTAGGAAAAACAGAACAAGTAGTATAGTCCTTTATGTTCCAAGCCCACTACCCACCCTCAGTGGAAAGCAGCACGTTGTCCAGCCTGGACTTGTAGAGATTTCAGCCAGGATGAGTGAGAGGGGTTTCACCAATGATTCCCCGACTTTAGCTCTGGTTAAGGACTGTGGAGCAGTGTGCCAGCACACTGATGCAAGGGCAGTGAATCCCCTTTACAAGAAAGATCTTCTTGACCTTGTCTCAGCTTCTGTTCAAGTGCTCCCGCACTCAACAAAAGGACTTCAGTTTTGTTTTTTACTGCCCAAGCCCAACTTCCCTTGGCTCCCAGAGCAGCAGATACACAGGACCAAAACAGAGAATATTGAAAGAGAAAGAGGTAGGTAATCAGATATTTGTGACAGAACAGGTTGTTGGGAGATACCCAGTTTGTGCCTATTCACAGTGCTAGGCGAGGAGTCTCCAGGAACACTGAAGTACTGACACACAGCCTGTTGGGTACTGTGGCTCTGTGTGACTGTTCCCATCCTCTCCCCTCTGCCAGGATCAGACTGGTCCAGATACTGCAGTCACAATATGCCCCAGTGCTGAGGAAAGTGAACTTCTGCATCAGCCCTGTCTGAAGGCACAGGGCCAGCTGGGTGCAGCAAAGAAAAGTAAAAAAAAAAAAAACCAAAAACCAAACAAAAAAAAAACCCAACGGAAAAAGGCTGCTGTATCTCTGGATGTGTTCACTGTCAGGCAAGGCCCAACAGCACTGGAAGAGGACAGGTCTGAGCCACTTGGACCTGGAAGACAGTCAAGAAACAACTCACTGGAGGGCACAAAAGGATTTCATTTAGATATCCCAGTACAACAAGCTTGCACTTATCTATGCAGATCCCTGTGTTTCATCTTTCTTCTGCCTGACCTCTGACACAGGGAGCATCCCCTGGGTACATCAATGAACGGGACACAGAAATGAAGCAATTAAGCTCAAGGAGAAGATTTTTTCAGCTTTTGAAGAGTTCCTATCTTTCTCAGCTCTGAAGAGAAAGACAAGACGGGCCCCAGCTAAAAGGTTTGCTCCAGCATGACTTCCAGCAGAGGAGGAGAACCACACAGGAAACTTGGCAATCTTGGTGTGTGGCTGGAAGCCCTGCAGTGGGTCAGCAGCCAAAAGCATGGTCTCCTGATCCCTCTCCATGCTCAGCTGACACATACCAAGATTCTTCCAGAGGTGTACTACAGCACCAGTACAGCTCCCAGCTGCCTTCAGCAGCTGAGTGGGACAGGGAGCTGTACATCCACCAGATAGTCCAGATAAGGCAGAGTCAGTCAAGGCCTCTTCTGGCCCATGCCGGACCCGTCACCCACCCACAGTATCACAATCTCAGTCACTAGCTGTGTTTCCACTGATGAGACTTTGTTGAAAGTCCTCTCTACAGCAACAGAGTTGCTGCCTTTTCCCTTGTTTCGAGCCTTGACTTCCAGCTCGCTGCCTCTGCCACCCCGCAGGGCTCCCCACCACCACTGCCCCTCCACCCCAGGAAGTCACTGGAGCTGACTACTGTGGCATGCATTCTGGTAGCCCCTATCCTTCCAGCCCCAGCCCTCCAACAAACTGTGAGCTTGCTCCAGCAGCCTGGCCATTCTACTGCAAGCACGCCGTGCACCACAGCTGCTGGGAACCCAAATTTAGGTAGATTTTCCCGGGTTTCCCTGGTCTCTGTGTAGTCCTGGGATGGAAGCTGGCTGCTGCTGTCTGTTTTTCCTGCTCTACTTCTATGTAGCTTATGGCCAAGAGATGCTACAGGTGGAACATGAAGGGAAGAGTTCCTTTGCTCCTCCATTTCCCAGGAAAGAGCAATGGTAGCAATGGTACACCGCCTCCTCTTACCGTGTCACCCAGGCTGTACATCCTCAGTGCAGCGAGCTCCTCTCTCTAGGCATGTTCATGGGAGTGGAAGTGAACTGTAGTGAGAAGTGGAGAAACAGCATTGGCAGGGGAGCACAGGTTGGCACGGAATATTCCAAGGAATACGGTCTTGATCCCAAGACCACCAAATAAAGCCTATCACCCAGGAGCTAAGAAACCAAGAACCAGCTATGGAACCCTCCTCTCTCCTGCCTCTGGGCAGGGAAATTCCATGTGCCCCAGAGGGGCTGTGGCTTAGCAAAGGATATGCCCCAGCTCACCTGTTGGATTTCCTGCATTGCCAGGCGTATGGAAGAGCGGAGGCGAGGGAAGGCTCGTTGGCTGCTCTCTCCAGAGCTAGGCTTTGTTCTGCTCTTGTCTGGGGTCTGCTGGTTTTGGGAATTCTTGGTCCTCCTGAACCACTGCAGAGCAGGTGTGCCACTGGAAGGTGTGGAGGGGCAGGACTGCTTCTCTGGAGGGGTCTCCCCCTTGTCTGCTGGTGAACTCAGTGTGAGATTCTCCAGATTTTTGTAATTCAAGCTCTCACTACTTTTCTGGAGAAAGGAGGAGTAGATTCAGCAGAGGTTTGCAGACCCTTCTCACACACCGAACAGCACAACAAAGAAAAATACCCAGCTGTGTCCACTGCTGACATTCAGGGGGCAGCAGGGTGTCATCATCTGCCAGTGCCTCTCCCCCATCCCAGGACTCCCCAGCTAGCAGCATTTCCCAGCGCATGCAGAAGCAGCCAAGCTGCTTGGCCAAAATGGGACACTTCTCAGGAACACAAAAGAGATGATGCTGCAGCATCTCACTCACTCAAGGCACAGTTCATGCCCCACCCTCTTTCCCCACTGGAGACCCTGGGTCCTCACCTGCCCGCAGGGGACAGTCAGTATTTCCATAAAGGGCTGGATGCCCACGCTCTGGTGATAGCGCACCAGCTCGGTGAGCGAGGCGTGGGCCCGGTCCTCCCCCAGGATGACGTAGCGTGCGTTGGGCTGCACCTGGATCATGTAGTGTCTGCAGCGCCCTTCGCCCCTGGGGACAGGGATGGACAGAAACAGTCATGGCATGGGAGCCTAAGCGTGTCAGAACCTGGCTCCTGCTTCCCGCACCCGTGGTCTCCAGAAGCCAGTTGTGATCAGGAGCCTCAGTAACAAGAACCACACAGAGGCAGGAGACATGCTGGGTGTAGTGGATAGAATGCAGTAAAATAGAGATACTGATGAAAATACTCTCACACCTAATTGAATACAGTTGTGTTAATTACTGCCTTTAAAAGGCCACAGCCAGATCCAATTGGGTTGGGTATTATAAAAGAGCAGGTTAACTAGTTAAAGAGTCAGATGAAGTCTGGTGGCTGTGGTGTAAAGAGCTGCTCACGAAAGCACACCACAGGGTATGAAACTTTATGTAATATAGCAATTTAGAACCTTTGTAATGACAGCTGGGCACTAACATGTGCTCATAGGTGCTGCAATCTCCTTCCAACCTGGTTTGCCCTCTCAGCCACAGAGTACAGCCTAAGCAGGACCTCTACCCTTGGAGCCACAGCACCCCACCCACACACAGGTCTATTTTTTCAGTAAGAGACAGATCCCGCAGTATCCTATCTGCTACTACAAACTCTCTGAGGCACCCACTACAGGAGAGGCTGAACATGATCCTCACTGGAATCCTCTGTGGAGCAGGTAATCTCCTCCAGTCAGAATTCAATATAGAATCACAGAATTCAAGAATTCTATGACTTCAGAATTCCAGGATCACAGAATTTCATGCACTGATCAGTTTCACAGAATCACTTAGGATGGAAAAGCCTTTAAGATCCTCAAGTTCAACCCTTAACACAGCACTGCCAAGTCCACCATTAAACCATGTCCCCATGTGCCACATCTACACATTTTTTAAATACCTCCAGGGATGATGACTCTACCAGTGCCCTGGGCAGCCTGTTCCTGTGCTTGACATCCCTTTCTGTGAAGACATTCCTCCTGACATTCAGCCTGAACCTACCCTGTCACAGTCTGAGGCTGTGTCTTCTTGTCCTGTCGGCAGCTGCCTGGAAGGAAAGGCTGACCCCCACCTAGCTACAGGCTCTTTCCAGGAGTTGTAGAGAGCAATAATGTCTCCCCTGAGCCTCCTCTGCCCATTACCTACCGGTATGTCAAAATGTAGCCTGGTCGGCTCTGGCTGATCCGAACAAGGAAGCAACCCAAAGGCTTGTCAATCAGCAAGTTTTCAGCTTCCCTGGAATCAGAAAAGAGTTTTTCAGCAGAGAGTCAGCAGCTGCCTTGCCACACTGCTGGGATTTGCATCCTATCTCATGTGCTAGCCTAGCAGTGTCCCAGGGAGCCCAGCATCAGCCCCACGTGTTCCTGGCTACAGAACAGGTCTCCTGACTCAGATTGGTGATGCAGGAGGCACTAACAGGCTGAGGAAGCATCATACTCTCAGCCAAAGCCTCTCCAAGCAGGGCTGCTCCAAACCTGCTCCAGCAGTCTGACTGTACAATAGCAACAGCTGCCTTCCAGCACCAAGCATGTCACAAAGCATCACTGAGATGAGGAATCTGTGCATGTGTGCACTTCCTGTGGTCCAGGGATGAAGAAGTCAGGATGCTGTGGGGTACTGCGTAAGCTCACCACCTTGGAGAAACTTGGTTTACAAACACCAACTTGGATTGCACCACTCTGGCTTTCTAAACTTCCTGCTGGAAGGTCTTCCCTTTCTCTGCCCAACAGACAAAGCTCTGCTTTGTGCTTGTCATGTGCCTTGCTCCAGGCTAAAGGTGACTGCAAATCACCAGTGCAATTTGGGGTTGTTTTGGCGGCTCCATTTCATGAAGCTGAGTTTACACTGCTGTGTGAAAACTTAAGTCCCTGCTTAAGCACCAATCTTTGGGAAGGATCTGCCATGTCCTTCATTGTGCAGTGCTCATGGCTAGTCTATACCTGAATTTAGACTGTTTTGCCTTCCACACACTAATTCCTCTCCTACATTCTTTCATCTGTGGACAAAAGCATTACTACAGGTTAGAGCCTCAACAACTATCTTCAAAAAATTAAAAAGAAATGCAGCTACCAGGGAGTTGTGAGCTACTGTAGTGTCCTTTACCAAGCTAATGAGCTGTGTAATGTCTCTGAGTAAATGTTCACACTGACAGCCTGAAAAAATCCAAGAACATGGATCTAATAAGGCTGAAGGAGAATTGCAGTTTCAACAAAAAAAAAGTTAGAAACTGGAGCAAGATGATGACGGTGTTCAGATGGCAGCAACATTGACAAAGAAATCCCACCAATTACAGGATACTGGCAATTAACAAGTGTGGAGCACCATAGATCAATCTGCACACAGGTGATAATGCCATCCTGCTCCTGTCTGATCACTGGCATAATCAGTACTTCTCTGCTTGACTCAGAAAGCACTGCTTGACTCAGCCAAGAGAGAGAAGTGTGAGGCAGACCTGGTAGAAATACTTCAAGCATTTAAACAAAGTCTTGCAAACAGCTCCACAAGAAAGAAGGGCTTAGTGAATATCTCTCCCAGACTAAGTTGAAGCAAATCCCAGCTATGCTGCACCCTCCTTAGACAGACAGAGGTATCAACAACAACCCTTCCTTCTCCTCATTAGAGGGCTTTGGTGGAGTTTTGTCATTGACTACTCACTAAAGCTCCTCTTAATACTATTTAAAATAAAAGTAAGCTGAATTCTATATTCTCCTACTGTAAATTGGGGTCTTCTCCTGACCTATACTGAAATATGAAAAACAGTCATAATGAGTCAACCCAAAAGTTCATCTTCATGTCTCTGCAAATGGTCCAGAACAGGGAAAGTGCATGTGTATATTTCCTCTCTGATTACTTTACAAGCCTCCCATCCCTACACAGGATCTATATTTAGGGACCCAGTGGACTTCTGTACTATGAGTTTCCATTGTCTTTCCACGGACCTACATAAAATTTCAGCATTTACAGCCTGAGACAGGGACTCCCAACTTTCCACTAAGGGATGACACTCACAGATTAAAAGGGAAAAGTTATGCAGGTCACTCCTATTCCCATTCCACTTCCTTCCTGGCCAATCCAACCTACACAGTCCTAAGGACACATGGATTTCTACCTGTGGTCACTGTGTCCAGAGTACTCACCTCCGACTGATCATCCCATGCAGCCAGCTTGGAAAGGCCCCATCATCCTGCATGACCTTCTGGGCCTGTGTCTCTGTGAACCAGCGGAGAGTTGCTCCTCTCTTGAGTTTCCTCATTTTTGCTTCTTCCCCAGTCTGTTCCTCAGTTCCCAGAACAGGAGGAGGCACAGAAGGGTTCAAGAAGTTATCAAAAGGAGTGGACTGAAAGCAAGGAGAGAGAGAAAGTTAGCACAAAAGCAAAGTCAAAGGCAGGGGACATTTGAAGAGATCACTTTGGCAGGTGACCCCATTGCTGAGTCCCTTAAGAGAAGATCAGTCACCAGCTACTAAAAGTTGCTTTCAGTTCCTCAAAAGTCCTGACCATGCTTTTTATCTAACCACAGTAGGACAGGACTCACACTTCTGATAACAACAATGACAACATTGTCTTGGGACTGCAATGCAGGAGAGCACGTGCATGCAGAAGGTGGATGGAGCAGGGAACCAGCACACCTGGCTCAGGGCCCCCCAGGAGAGCCAGTATTGCTACCTCTGTTAGTTTGCTGCGTGGCCGTGGCACTGGTGGCTGCTGTGACTGACCAGAAGCATGAGGACTAGACTGAGGGCGCCTCTTTCGTGGCATGGGGACTGGAAGGAAGTTTTTTTCTGCAACAAGAAGAAATAAGCAGGTGAACTCAAGCATCCAAGATCCATGAGATCTATTCTCCACAGGCCTAGGACTGGGACAGGCTCTGCAGCATGGATTATGTGTTAAAACCACAGCCTGGCCTTCCTTCCAGCACAGTCAGGCAAATTACCTTTATCATGCTGCTTCTACTCCCCAAAGACAATGCCACACTTCCAAAGAGCAGAAACATCATCAGCTCCCTACCCACCACACTGATAGAACTCCCATCCCAGGGCAGGCCATCATGACCTGGATCTTAGAGCACTTCAAGGTGATCACCACACCAGTGGACACGCTCTGGTCAATGTGAGTGGGAACAACTCACCCTGGGCCTCTGCTGCCAGTGCCAGCTGCCGGATTCTTTCTCTTTCTGCCTCCTCTTGCAGCCGCTGTGCTTGAGTTCTCAGCTCAGCCAAGAGTTTCAGGAAACTCTTCTTGCATCTGAATCCCCTAAAAACTGTTCAGATAAAAGCTGTGGTTAGAAAATAAATGCTGCTCATGCCTTTGTAATTCTCTTGGGGAAGAACACTGGGTGATAGTCCTTCATCCAGTACAAAGCCCTCAACACCTGAATCATGTTAATAAAGAGCAATGGAAACTCTACTGTGAGCAGGCTGCCAAAACCCTGTGAGAACTGTCTTCTACTCTCCAAGCTGCCAGATCACAGATTTATAGATATCAAATTACAGATCTAAGCTCTCATCTCTAATGCCAGGGCACTGAATACCTAAAAAGAAAGCCTCACAGAAGGGCCTGTTAACCATCCACATCTGTGTCCTTCTAGACACCATGAAGGAGACAGGATTTCCTTGATGCCAGCCCACAGGAAAACCTTTCCCATAAGCAGCCATCACAGGGCTCACAGGAGCATTACAGACATTGTGTGATCCCACCTACTCTACCAGTTATTAAAACACATGAAGAGAAAGCTGCACCCTCTCATTTCCCACTACCCACACATCCTCCCCACAGATGACAACAGCGCACAGCTTGTGACCGTCTGATGTTTGTCACACTGTATGGTGCACAGTTGGAAGTTGCTCAGATGCTCCAGCAGTGCAACCCATACAGAAGAGAAGTGCAACAGGGGAGCTAAGCAGGGTGACAGCAGCCTCCTCCTCCTCCTGGCAGCACAGTCCTCATGTAGCCTGCGCAAAGGGAAGTACCAATCTGCCCACAGCCACTCTGAAGAGACTGGCTGCTAGAGCAGATGCTACATGGAAAGGAAAGAAAAAAACCAAACCAGACCAAAATTTCCCCCGCCTTTTCCTGTCTCTGAAAGCAGCAATGAGATCTGTTTCACTCATTTCTCTCTCCTCAGTTCAACACAACTCACAAACAATCCTTACTCCAGAGGACAGTGAGCCAGACTTCAGGACGCAGCCAAATCGTGTGCGTGCCCTGCTCAGCCCAGCTCTCCTGCACACATTTTCCCTTTCCAAGGCTGATACGCAGGGCTCTCCCTGGTTCAGGATGAGCACTGGGAAAATGGGCATTTGCAATAAGCACTTTGACTTCACAGGGCCTTGACACAAAGATGGCACCTGCCCTACCCTTCTGTCCTCTGCAAAGGTGGATTAGGGACTGCAGAAAAGGTTTTCCTTCCCCTGGTCTGAGATCAGCTCCTGTCCCAGTGCTCACCTTTCTGTATGATAACTGCTGCTCTTTCCAGTCGCTCCACATACTTTGCTAGCTGTTCCTGATGCCAATATTTAAAGAAAAGTCGAGACTTTCTGTGAAGTTGGAAGAGAAAGATGCAGTAAGAAACACTGTCTAAACTTTTATCCATCATCCTTTGAAGAGCCCGTTCCTATAACCACAGAATTCTCCCCAAAGAGAGCCATGTGACAGCTTACACATGTAGAATCTTAGGCTTCCCATTCTCAACAGCAGTGATCCACACCTACCCACAAATCCAGCCTTTCAGCTCTGTACTTTGCAGTATCTCCAAGCAGCTGAAAGAGACGAAAAAAAGTGAAATAAGTAATTTTCCACCCAAAGCGAACAACAAATTTTTAGTTGCATAAAGGGGCATAAAGTGCCTCAGCAATTCCCAGTAGTCAGTAAACTGGCTGTCAGTCTGTAATGCACCTAGAGGTACAGCTAGGATCACATTTGGGAAGAACATCCGCAAAGGGATCCCCAGAGGCAGATTTACTTCAACTCCCTGGGAGGCAATTCTGTAGAGCCTATTTAATTCTCAGAAGTGTTTTTCCTCATTCTGTTTTTCAAGCCCTTTGGAGGACACAAGTTGCAAGGTCAGCACAGCAAGACTTCTGGGAGAAAGTCTGTTTTCCAATTCCAGTTTCATTTTGCAGACTCCAGTGATAAAATTTGGGTCACTCGGAAAGATTCCCTGACACCTGGAACTGAAAGCAGCTCTAGCTGCAACACACAGACAGCTTCCTCTCTCTCCTGCTAATCCAGGCTGTGAAATTATAGTGGCACTTTTTGCTATTATCTCACACAGGAAAGCAGAAGTGTTTTTCCTTCTATCTTGGCCAACAGTGCCACAATCCATATTCACAGGATTTTTTTTCTGAAATGCATCCCATGATTTTTGTGTCTCCAAACACACCACACTGCCTGTTCACAATAATCTCTCCCCCATCTATCAGATTCTCTTGTGACCTCAGTCGGGTTTGAAATTCTTACTATTCAGAAGCATCAGGAAGTTCAAGGAAGCACTGTGAAGGCAGGAGGAGCGACTGCCAGAAGAGAATTGTTCCAGGAGGCCATTCAAACCCTTTTCTTAAGTGATTAAAAAAAACCTCTCAGCTGGCTTCTTTACATGATTCATTCTCACTATCAATCACAGTTGACACTGGCAGGAAGGAGAGGCTGGGAAAGTGGAGAAGAGGAGGTGGGGAACTGCTGCCCTAGATGTAGGAAGGAAAACGCTGGCAAGGTAAAATCCTGCTCCTCTGCAGAGCTGGAAGGATGTTTATGTGTATAACAGTCGGGTTCTAAAAGTGCTGATGGGATATTTTGCCTGTACAGAGACAAAATTCTTGGTTTAGAAACATCTTCTCTAGCCTGGGAGACATTCAGCGCTGGCTGCTTGTTCAGCATTGTCTGTATCTTCTTCTCCCCTGTGGCCATCAGGAAAAAGCCTGGAAAGGACCCTGGCAGCAGTGCTGGAGTGCCTGCTGTGCTGAGTTCAGTGGACACCCTTGACCACTATTGTCACTCCCAAATTAAATACATGGGTCAGTTTTCATTTCACAGCACCACAACACTTTACAGCAATTGAATTTAATTGCTACATAACAATTCAATTTCTTGAATTTGATTTAATTAATCACGGTACCAAATGCTTTTAAAACATGAAATGTCCTTGCCTGGGATCCGTGTTCCCTATCACCACAAAATCCCATCCTCTTTTTTCTGTCCCTTTTACTTGGTTTCCTATGGTACTCTGACTAAAAGCCTCTGAAAAAAAAGAGGATTTTAGACTGCACACAATAAAGTTCCTACCTTTCTTTTGTGAGGGGGACACCAGGTTTAACAAGAAGAATTCCATATCTGTGGAAAACAAACCAATACAAACACATAAGAGCCACATCCTTGATGGGCTGAGCTGATCCCTATCACCCTGACAGCAAACAACAACAAATCACTATCTTTCCCGCTCAGCCTCCCACAGCAAATAACCCCATGACCTCAGACCACATGAACTTTGAACAAACTCTTTCACTCATTGCCCATATCTGGTTATCAGGGTAATTTCCCAAATAATATCTAACAAGGAATATTCAGAGGTTTTAAAAGACCTTTCAGCAAATTCCTCAAAGGAGGGTCTCCAGGAGAAACCATCTCTTCGGATACGGATTGTCTCCAGCAGCCCGTTGTACCGGAGCTGAAGCAACACCACAAAGAGGATCAGAGAAACAAAGAGAAACAGGTCATTATGACATTGGTTTTGCTCCTTCGCAGGCAGAAATTACTTCATTCAGCCCTAAACTTCTCCAGTTCAAAATGAAAAAGTTTTTTTCTGAAAATGTTCCCTTGGTTAAGAACTGAAATTACCTCATCCTGTAACTTTGATGATTAATCACTCTGAGTTAGAAGTTGGAAACCATAAAAACCAATGACTGAAAAAACTTCACCTTCCAGCCATGGGTACTGCTTTTCTTCTGTCCCTTAGAGGATAGCTTCATATTTCCAAATCTGGACACAGAAGTACTCTGAGGCATGGATGAACTTCCTCTTAATCCTATCCTTTCTTATACACATTAAAGAGGATGCTGAGCTTTCTGAACTCTTCCAAACATTTTCAGTATTCTTCAAGGCATCTATACCTCAGACATGTCAGAATATTTAACTAAAATCATATCAGTGCATTTCAGATCCTATCAAAGCAATCCCATCTTGGTTTCTATTCAGAGTTGCCCTGGCTGATGGGTGAGAACAGTCTCCTCTGGGAAGCAATTTTTCCAGAGTACTGTCTGTACCAGTCCCATCCAGGGGGAGACACAGAGATGAATCCTAGTGCCTGACAAGCAGATCTCATTGCGTTCATGAAAAAGAAATGAGAGAGATCTAAGACTGCAAAATCTGGACCTAGCAGTCTGTGTCACAAAAACAACCAAGTACTCAGAATCTTTACACATATATAAAGGGTGGCCACTCTTTCTCTTGCAAGGGGAGACTCAACTGAGTCACCTTTCACAGCCTTTTGGCTGAGATGTGGCAGAAGTCCCTGTACAGGACACTGTTTTTGCTCACCTGCAGCAGCACCACCTGGTTGTCCAGCACACCTGGCTCCTTCTGGCTGTTGGGCTTTATGCAGCGCACAAAGTGTGGGTTGGCAGAATACATCCTCTCCATGAGCACCATCAGGGAATGCTGGCAAGGGCAGAGGAAGATCAACAGCCCATCAAGCCTAAATACTGCCACATGTGCAATATCCTGCAGCAAGAACTGTTTTCTCACCCCGCAGCAACTTCCTGGGTTCTGGCAACAGCTGGGCCCATCCCACCATGATCAGCCCTGCTTGGCAACCAGGAAAACCCCTGTCTACATAATGTCTGCTTTAACCATGCTTAGCACTCTGGAAGCAGTGCAGTGATATTGGCAGTGATAAAATTATCACTGCTTTCATCTCATGGGGCACCTCAGGGCAGCAGTACCATACCCGGAACTGAGCTCCAGCAGACTGCTTCCGTGTGCTGTTGAACTTGTCATCTGCTCCTGGTATGACCTGAAACCAGACCAAAACAAAGGATTAGCCACGGAAAGAAGTGCTTGATTGACAGCCAAAGAGCACTGCTGGAAGGCAGATGGCAAAAAACAAGGGAGAATGGATGTAATGGGAGGGAAGGCAGGCTAAACATTTAAATGAGAGAACCAAGCACAAAACGTGGTAAAAAACAAAGGAGAAACTGTTACAAGCTGATTGCTGTCTGCTCTTATTTTAAACCAACTTCTGCCTGCCCTTTTTCAGACAGTTTCTCAAATAATAATTATCAGCTAATATTTATCAATTGTGATGTGGACCTGAAGTGCAATACCTTGGCTTTCACATGAGGCATCAGGGTCCCTGTCCTGGAGATAGTGGCTGGAAGAACAGAGACAATTAGTTGATTTTGTACCTTTGCAATGCACTAGGGCTAAACATTCAAACCTCAGTTCATGCACAAACTTCCTTACAAATACTGAATCACAGGGTGTTCGGTTTCACCATGTGGAACTACTGTATAAAGCACACAAGGCAGGTATTACTAATTTCTGCCACTGAGAAGACATGGCAATCAGGTTATTAAATAAACCTAAATGACTTTCAATAGAATTATCATCAATGGGCATCTAACAGTGCATAAAAAATGGCACAGGCAGCAAATGGGGAGCCCACTTACAGCACTACAGTCAGACAGCTTATAACTAATTCAGTGACAGGATGAGAAAACCAGGGCAGTTTAATTTACTAAAGGATCTTGTGCACTCTTGGGTAATGGCTTCATGTGAGTCATAAAATCACAAAATGGGGTTAGCAGTGTCCACTGGAGGTCATCTGAACCAAACCCTTTGTTCAGCAGCTAAAGCCATTGCCCAGACTGGACAACCAAACTGAGAACAGGTTGTATCTGATGTTTATGAACTTTGAAAGGGTTGGCGCTAGGCTAAGTAGCTTCAGTAACAGTGCAGAAATGGTAATGAAGAAAGATAGTCCTGAGAAGTAGCTGAAAAACACAGTGGAGAATAGAAATTAAATGTATCATTTTCTTATAAATCCCAGAAAGTGGCATGGGCTGAATGGGACCAAAAAATTACAAAATTTCTATACCAGAAGCACTGTGGTCAGCCAGCCAATTTCCAAGGAAGTATCCACCTGACCTTTCTCTAAATTTTTATTTAATTAGAAGCCTTGGAGGTTTATTGATAACTGAAAAAGGGGAGCATAGTGGTAGGAGAAAAGTAATGCATGGCCTGAGAGTTTTTTTAACAATTTGTGAAGCTCCATTTTTAGTACCTATGATCTTGACCAACTTCATTTCTAGACAAGAACACAATGTGTAGAAAGGACCAGTGGAGACAGTCCTGCACTGGCCTTGGAGAAGATGGGAAGGCATCTGAGTGGTGGCTAATTCTCTGGAATAGGATACAGCCTGCCTTGCTTTCCATGGCAGGGAATAAACATGTTGCTCTGACAGCTCCACTGCAGGCTGCAGCATTCCCAGAGTCCCCCTGGTGCTGCCAGCTGTGAAAAACACTCTGTGAAACACAGAAGCCTCATGCCCACACTTAACTCTTGCCAAGGTGGGCCCTGGCTCATGATGGATGTGCAAAGAACTTGCCTGTGAACAGCACACTGAGCAAGGGGGTGACACTGTTGATGAAGAGCCCACGGACGCTGGCTGGCACAGTGTCTCTGTTCTTCTCTAGAAAGCCCCTGGCAGCATATTGTACCTGGGGAAAGGGCAGCAGGTCACTAAGGACAGCAGTGCTCACAGGCTGGCTGTAAAAGGCCCTTCCACAGCCTGCCAGGAGCTGGCCATGAGTTAAACTGAATGTACTCTGGCTTGCACACGAATTCTTTGAACACACATGCACCCCATTCAGATGCCAGCCCTGAAGAACCAAACCATGCACACGCCAGAGGCATCAGAACCACAGGAGTGCAGCATAACACAGAGACATCTGCCTTTTAAATGTTAAATGTAAATTTTTGTAATAATGAATGTCACAAATAATAACTTAGTCAACAATGCTGAGATTAGATTGCTAAACTGCAAGTTACAATGACCCAAATTGTCATATCTGCTCCTGTTCCAAAAATTATCTCAAATCAATTCAACTTAATGTAGACCAATGCTTTTAATACTGGTGGCAGTAAAGTTACATGCAATAATGCTAAATCTCAAGCTGCTTAGATACCAGTGAATGTGTAAATAACTGCCTCCACTTTCAAAACATTAATTACCCTGCTGTTTACACAGTGTTCCCAGGTGTTTTCAAAAAAATAGTTACTGCTATGCTCTGGAACCCATTAGGTAAAGAAAAAGCCTTTAGCCTGCCCTTTGGTGCTGCACAGTGGACACAGTACTTTAATTTATAAAGTACTACTTTAGGACTACAGTCCTAACAGAATGGTGATTAGAAGAATAGCAGATTCTTCTAATGCCCTACACTTCCGAGAGGTAGCCCCTCTTTCCTCAGGGGTCTTCTCTTCCTGTACCTTTTACATAAATCCCAGGGAATTCTAGGAGGCAATCCATTGGAGCAGACCACTTCTGTTAGTGTCATCCTCAGACCACACATTCCTTAACATCAAAGCCTTTTTTGTCAGGCAACACTCCCACCCCCTCCAACATACAGTACAACAGCATTCTTCCTGCAAACAGTACATACTTTCCCAGCATAGTGAATGATGCTGAAGCCCAAAACACGGCCTCGGGCTGGCTGGAAGTGTAAATTCCCCTTAAAGCTGCTGTTTAGTTTATCCACAAATGTCTTATCAGTTGCCTGCAAGAGAGCAGATTTCATAAGCTGCAGCAGACGCCTGATGAGGACACACAGAACCAAAACAAAATGTTGGAAGTATCCTTGGCTGTGCAATAGACTTCTGCTGTACCTTCTCTCTGACTCTTCTCAGGGATGCCAATGTCACTGGACTGCCTCTGATCTGGATGTCCTGTCTCATAAATCACACATGGGGACACCTCTGTTCATCCTGCACTCCAACCCAAGAGCTTTCTTTGTAGCCCAGATATACATCGATATATTAGCCCCCAGAATATTTTCCCTGCCTCTTGTCTCATGCATACCTGAGGGAATGCACTCTGCTCATCCAGAAGAGACAGCAGCCCAAGCGGCTTGGCCAGGAGCAGATTCTGCAGGAAAGAAGATGCATGGCACATACATAAAGCAGTGCAGGACATCCCCTCTCACTCTTACCACCCTTTGCAGAGATTCTTCCCAGGTGCATCTCCTCCCCATGGCAGAAAGAGCAAGACTTTTCTCTTGGCTGGATGGACCAATTATATTCTGTCAGTCCTCTCACTCACCAGAATAGGTTCATTATTGTTGAATGTGATGGTTTCCCAAGGCAGCCCTTCTTCCTTATAGGCAGCCTGCTCCAGCTGGAAAATGTGCTGAAATAAAGAAAAAAGAGGTTGAAGCACCCACCAGACTCGGCTAGACAAACCCTGAACATCTTCCTTCCTGCCCTGAACAAGAGGATGGGGGTGTGGCACTCTCAGCCACAGCATGAGAGGCCCAAGATGCAGCTGAGGCTCTCCATGGTTCTCTGTAACGCTGGCACTCAGTGGTGCTGGTGCATAAAGCAGGAACACTTGTCAGAGTGTAAGTGTCTCTGCTACTGTGACTTTAATTACTGCTTGATCCTTCTACCTCTTCCTTTCCTGTCCCAGTAGGGAAGGTTGCTGCTCTCTATCTTGCTTCACTATTCACTATTTCTGTCTTTCCAGGAAATAGATATGTTTTTCCCCAAGCTCTCCTGCATGTGCCAGGTAGAGCAGTGTTCTGCTTTCTCTGCAACACAAGGTGATGTCACCCCCAGCAGACTTACATGGTTGAAGAAATGCTGCAGCTGCTCATTGGCCAAGTTTATGCAAAGCTGTTCAAAACGATTCACTGCAAAGTTTTCAAACCCAAAAATATCCAAGATGCCTAAAAAAAGGGAAGAAGAGCACATTGTGGAGCCTGCAGACCATCCTTGCAGATTATTGTGTACACCAACACACAACTAAATCTCTTATCACACAGCTCTTGTGGCACAGGGAAAATGCATCCAAGAGAGACACCAGTGGCAGCTCTTCCACAGCTTGAAGAGTTAGTTAAGAGAAGACCCACTCCAGCTTGGCTTCTCTGCTAAGCCAGAGTGCCCCAGAACAGCCTCACAGTTGCTTCAGATCAACTGACTGCTCAGAGCTGAGCAAAGCCCTACAGCCTTCATGCAGCTGACTCTTATCTCCAGCAAGATCACTGTTTTGATAATGCATCCCAGCATGCAAGCTCTGTGGAACCTCATGCTGTGCCTTGCCCTTCGTTGTGGCTGAGGGATGCACATTTGAGAACAGAACAGGAGCAAGGCAGGCAGAACTCACCTATCTCCCTCAGTTCCACGTCAGGATCCACGTTCTCAGCCAGCAGCTCATTGATCTTGCAAACAATCCAGCCAAACACTCGGCCATAGGCCACCTTTGCAATGGAGTCCCGAGCATCTGCACAGAGGGAACAGCAGCTCACTGACAGGCTTTGCAGGAGAGCAGGGCACACGACACAAGTTGGCTCAATACATCCACCTTTAGCAACAATGGCTATATGAAGCCACTTTAAAAGACCAGATAAACATTGGATTGTCCCCATCCTTTTCAAGTGGGAGCTGTAAAAACAGCTCTTTAATTTCAAAATCTTCACAATCTTTCTACAACATCAGCCACGCCATAGCAGGACATTTTTGAGTCCTACCACTTTTTAGAATATCCAGAGACTTGCTTTCCCCTCTGAAGATACACTAAGTATGGATCCCCTCACTGCTAAACCAAGGGAGAAGCTGCAAATTTTACTTGGAAAATTGGATGGTTCTCTTCCTCCTAGGCCATAGTTGCTAAGTGTTTAAATACTGTAGTGAAGAAAAGGACACAATTGATGGAAAGCTTGTTGACATTCTAAGAAGGAGACAAATTAACATGACTTATGATTAGAGATGTATATTTATTGTCTGGACAAATTTGTAAAACAGAACTAGCTAATCCCATTTCATTTTAATTTTCTTCTTTCATTTATTTGAAGCCATAATCTCTGTTTTTAATTATCTTTTAAAGTACTACAATTTAAATGAACCTTTTGGTACAGATCATTTTAGATTATTTTCTTGTTTTATTGAAAGGGAAAATAACACCTTGTGCTTGCTATTTTACCCTTTTCACTCCATTCCTGACACTATGGCATCTCGTTGTTCTCGTGGTTGTTTCTCCATCTATTACCTAGAGCTCTGCATACTGCCAGCACTCTGCAACAGGAGCCTTCCCCTGTTTTGCACCAATACCCAGAGTTTCTTTCGGGGCTAGACTGAGGCAGAAAGCAAAGCTAATTCCTTGGTTTCTCATTTAATCTCTGCAGTCTCCTGGAGACCAAACAAAAGCAGCATTCATGGCCCTCTATGTCAGTAAGCGACTAAACAGATAAACACTGACATACTTCCCTCTGTGTGGGAGGACTGAAGGAGCACAGAAGGACATCTTTGTTCCCAACAAGCTGCACATGTGTGGGGATGCCCTTCCATCAAAATCCAGTCTTTCTAGCCAGCACATCTGCAATTCATTGTGTTTCCTACCTTCTGCCTGCTGCTGGGTGTGAAAGCGCTGGATCTGCTCGCCTCGGGTCACTGACGTTGTACAAATCAGGCATTTTAACAGCTCATCTTCCTGGACTCCAAACTGACCCTGGGAAACAGGAAAGTGACGAGGACAGTCAGTTGTAAACCCTTACTCTGCTCGTGGGGATTGTGTCTGTCTGTGTGTAATGGGGTCATGATTCAGGCTCAGGCCTTTGAGCCCCACTGTAAGGCAACTGCTACTGCTGGCACCAGAGTCAGATGTGGGCTCTGATCTGCTCCACTCCCACAGCGACCAGCCTCACACACCCGCTCTCAAACACTTCTTGTTTTGCTTTTCCAGTGCTGCCACCTTTCACCTTCTTTGGGAGCCATGCCAGTCCCTGCTGAGCGGTTTAATGACTTATTGAACAGCACCACACGGAGGTGACTGTGCAGGTGCTGAAGAATCTGAGCTTCAGAGTCACAGGAACCCACACGAGAGGCAGGAAACAAAGCAAACTCAGACACAGAGAACCCCTCAGTGATTTAACAGGAATTCCCCTCCTGTGGGCAAGAAATGAGGAGCAGGCTTTCAGAAATAAGATAAAAAGAAGTTGGCTGCTGAACAGACGTAGGTGGCTGTTTCAGGTACAGCGTAGGAGGGAAACAAGCAAAGAGATGGGAGTGAAACCGAAGAGCAAGGGTGCTGGAATTTCAAACACGTCAAAATGAAAAGAAATAGAAAGAGGAGAAGTATGTTACTTTTTTTTGTCCTGTGTTGTTAACAAAGCAGGATAACTTCTCCATCCCATATAAGAAAAATGGAATGGCTCTGGGAAATATATACTTCTTAATCTGTGATAATTTAATGCAAAATAATAGAAAGCTTAATTCAGGATAACCAACCAAAAATGACAGCACTTGGGGCGGTATTCTTGGACAAAATCGGATGAAAACATAGAACTAGTGTGCAGATATTGCACACTTGAATTTCTCCAAGACATCACCACACTCACTAACATAAAACATTTAGTTTTAAAAAGCTTGTGGTTTATAAAGTCAGCAAGGTATATGCTGACTATGCCATACACTGGTTCTAGACACACAAGAAACAGAAGCTGAGATGCATCTTTCTGGGTATGAATAGAAGTGAACAAAAATGCTGTCATGGGATCAAACTGTACATTTCCAAAAAAACTCTTGTTCTTTAGAAACCTTCACATTCTGAGGCAGAAACATCCTCTGGCAGGAACAGCTCCAGCAGTCACACAGCCAGTGGGGAAAAGCATAATACCCATAAGGTTTCGTCAAAATTTCTTGTGACTCACCGCTGCAGCCTTCAGCCATCCCTGGGAGGCCTCACTGACCTTCACAGATCCATTGCTCTCCTCAGGCTCAAAGGTCACATTGCCCAGAGACAACACACCAGCCAAGATAGCCTGCATGTCCACTTGCTCCTAAAATACAAAAGAAAGGTGATTGAAAAAGCCACCAGAATGTAGCATATACAACACAGATGACCCAGAAGTTGGAGAGGTTAAGGGAAGAGGCACAGGCAACCTGTGGGGAAAAGCTCTCCACAAAGTCTGGCAGACTCAGATGGTCTGAAAGTAACATGGAAAGTCTAGAGAAAAGAAATAGGTCTGAGCTTCAAGAGAGCAGCTAGAAAGAAACCCCGTGCCTGCAGGAAGCATAGATGGAAATGAAACAGCCCCAGGACTAACCTGTTCTTGGAAGCCCACCATGTCAAGGGCATTGCAAACCTCTCGGTATTTGTGCTTCCAGTGTTCAGCTACTTCCTGTGTACCAAACCGTCCACTTATGTACCTGAGAAAGTGCATATCCCATAAAAACTGTCACACAACTGGCACCATAACTCAGTCATCCCTGATGGGAACAAAGCAGATCACCAGAAGGAGAAAGAAACTTTTCCAAGGTAGTGCAGCAGAGACCCCTGACCTCCCGGCTTCCATGATGGTCTGCATCTCCTCACATAGCTCCATTCAGATTCCACTCACCCACAGATAAAACCCCAAGGCAGAGGGAAAAACTCCATTATGTTTTCCCCTTCACCATCCATCACAATGACTAAACCAGGGTCTGCCTTTGACACACCTGTAGAGTGAAGGATCCAATAGCCCATACATCTCCTTCTGCTCTGAAGACAGTCCAGCAAACATGTAGTAGAAGATGTGGAAATTCCTCTCCCCAGTATCTTGTCGTACCACCCGTGACTTCTCTAGCAGGTACTCACTCAGCTTTGCACCTTGCACTGCACATAAAAAGGTAACAGGGTGGGGAACTTCACTCTGGGAGACATGAAGCTGCCTGGGCTGTGCCACATCTCTTCCTTGGTGCCAGGAGCACAGAATTGTCTAAATTAACTTTCTTGTGTGCAAGACCCTCTAGGCTGCCCCGCACTCTGGAAATGGGCTTCTCCATCCTGCCTGTGGTCTTGGAGATTTCTGTTCACCTCTTTCAGCAGAAAAAAAGGCTTCTGGCATCACAGAGTAATACTGACACTTACCCTGCACTCTCACCCCCATATCCTTGCTGTACTCCCACTCCATCCAAATCCAGGCCTAATCCCATCCAGGTCCTATCCAACAGTGGTTGCTGTGAGATTTTACTTAATTGCACACCCTTCCCACAAGGAGGCATGTGCCAAAATTTTACCCTCCACAAGTTTTGGCTACTCAGTCCACTCCCTCCAGTTCCTAACCACTCCCCAGGCTAGTAATTGCCCTTGACTTTACCTGTATTTTTCTGGAAACGCAGCTGTATGTATTTTCCAAAGCGGCTGCTGTTGTCATTCATCACTGTCTGGGCATTGCCAAAAGCTTCAAGCAACGGATTCACCTAAAACAAGTGAAGAAGCAGAACAATGATTCTTCAGATTAAGTGATCCAATCTAACTTACTCAGAAAAATTTATCTTTAGCATTTTCTACTCAGAGTTCAGCTGGAAAAGGAACCACTCAATGAATATGGATGAGCACCTATTTTATCTCTGCCTGGATAAAGAAATCCAAAGAGGCAAATGTCACAAAGACTAAGCAGCGTGAGATTAACGATGACCAGTACAATTGAACTGATGGGATCCCAGTAAGATCATTGAGTCATTTGTTAGAAGATAAGGTTGGTATCACCTATTTCCACACAGTACCTGCTGTCACTAGATAATTTGAGTGCTATACAACAGCAATAAACAAAGTTACCATAGCACTCAGTTAATGTAAGTATGACAGCTTAGCTACTGAAATTTGTAGACATAAGGAAAGTGTATTATAAAGAAATTAACACAACAATCAGACTAGCTTGCTAAACTGGATGCAAAGGTGGCAAAATTAGAGTTTTCCTGTTTTTGAGTAAAGAATTCCTGTCAGCTGGAAGAACAATGCCTCAGTGTAGATGCTGGGAAGCCTGTTGAACACAGCTTTAAGGTATGATGGTAATTCCCGAAGGACTAACTTTAGTCCTTGGATATATCTACAGGAACCAAATAAGATGCATATTATTTCTTCACTGTCACCTCTAGGCTTCCCAAGGGCAGCTCATCTGGGCTGAAATAAGTTATTTCCAGTGAAGGAACTGCAAGCTAGCTCTAGGCACTCTGCTGAGCAAACACAGCTCTCCTGCCTGTGGAACCTGCTCAGGTCAGAAGCAGCCTGGCAGCGTGGCCCAAGCAGACACCAGGTGTATCAATGCCACGTTCCCAAAACCCAGCACAGGCATTCACCTTGGATCCACCATACTGAATTAACACACCATCCCAGGGCCCAAAGCACGGCACAGGGCATTGGGTTTATGTGCCAATATATTGGTCGCAGGAGGAGCTAAAGCTGGTTTCTGTGAGGAGATGCCAGACACTTTCCTCATGTCCAACGGAGATAATGCCAGCCATGTCCAACGGAGATAATGCCAGCCAAGAGAGCCATAAGACCTGCACTGCCCAAGCCTGAGCCCACCACTGACAGCAGCAGTGCCTCTGGGATACAAACTGCCGCACACCCACGGAAGGGAGAGAGGAGTGAGAGTGTGTGAGAGGAACAGCTCTGCAGACAGAGGGTCAGTGAAGGAGGAGGGGCAGGAGCTGCTCCAGGAGCCAGAGCAGAGATTCCCCTGCAGCCTGGGGTGCAGCCCTCGGTGAGGCAGCTGTGCCCCTGCAGCCCCTGGAGGCCCAGGAGGAGCAGAGATCCACCTGCAGCCCCTGGAGGAGCCCACACCAGAGCAGGTGGATGTGCCTGAAGGAGGCTGTGAGCCCATGGGAAGCCTGTGCTGGAGCAGGGCAGCTCCTGGCAGGAGCTGTGGCCTGTGGAGAGAGCAGCCCACACTGGAGCAGGCTCCTGGCAGGACCTGTGGCCTGTGGAGAGGAGCCCGTTCTGGAGCAGGCTCCTGGCAGGACCTGTGACCCTGTGGGGGCCCACACTGAAGCACCCCGCTGCTGAAGGACTGTACCCTGTAGAGGGGACCCAGGATGGAGCAGCCTGCTCCTGAAGTACCCCAGGGAGGGTACTGACAGTGGAGCAGCCTGCTCCTGAAGGAGTGCATCACATCAAGGCACCCATACTGGAATAGTCTGTTCCTGAAGGACTGTCTCCTGTCGGAGGGACCCCATGCTGGAGGAGGGGAAGAACCTGAGGAAGAAGACAGTAGCACAGATAAACTGTGATGAATTGACCTCAACACCCATCCCCTACCTGCCTGTGCTGCTGGAGGGAAGAAGGTAGAGAAACTGGGAATCAAGTGGAGCCTAGGAAGAAGGGAGGAGTTCGGGAAGGTGTTTCAAGATTTGTTCTCATTTCTCATCATCCTACTCTGACATTAACTGGCAAGAAGTTAAATTAATTTTCCCTAAGATGAGCCTGCTTTGTCTGTGATGGTAGTTGCTGAGTGATGTCACAGTCCTTATCTCAACTGATGAGTTTTTGTTATGTTTTTCTACCCCTGTCTACTTAAGGAGGGGGAGTGACAGAGTGGCTTGGTGGGCACTGGTTGAAGTTAACCTACCACACAGAAAAAGACCTCTATGTTTCTACAGGAAATACGAAAAGACAAACTTTAAAATGAAGCAGTCCAAGAACTCACTCTTGTTAATCTATCACATGGAAGGTTTAAAGTATGATTTGTTTAAAAAAACCTCATAGCTTCCTCGGGAGAAATTCAAGTGGAAACATTTCAGACCAAAGGGTCAAATATTTTTCAAAATGAGCTAGCAAAGATATATTAAAAGAGCAAGGATGGCAGTTAGCCAGCTAGCAGGTATTTGCCTCACAGTATAAGTAGCCAAGGATGGGTAATTCTTGGGTGTGTGAATTCTTCATCCCTCTGTGCCATTAAATCAAGGTCTCATTTTTCTAATGAAAGTGGCATGCTCTACCTTGTTCTAACTCAAACAGGAAATTATTTAGAAAAATGCCACCAATCTATTGCAAAAGAGAACATGATAAATGATTGCAACGGTTTTCTCTAATTCAAGAATCATTTCCAGCAAACAGAATTACTGACCTAGTAACCCTTCTAATTTGTGGCCAGCTAGCTCACCATTCTTATCCACTATTTTCCTATGTGTGGCTCCCTGATTTCCAGTGGTGATTCACCAGCAGGCTTCCTAAGCCTATGTGAGTTGTCTTGCAGCAGTGTTGCTTCTGCACCTTCAAGCACCATCCTGCAAAGACCTACCTGAAGTATCTGCTGCTCCAGCTGTGAGTTGCCTTTGCATAGGTTCATTATGTGCTGCAACAACAACTTTGTACTCTCTGTTTTCCCAGCACCACTCTCTCCACTGCCAAGAAAAAGCAAAATAAATTCCATCAGCCTTAAAGTATAGTTGTTCTGCCCCTTACAGCTCAAGTGCTCCATAACTTGAGAGTGCTCTGCAAGAGTTTCACAATTTTTCCAGCAAAATCAATAAATCCAGTAAAAACTCACACACCACAGCTTTACACACGAACCATGAGGTTCTCCATCAGGGAAATTTTTCCCCCTTTGCAAGGGAGTACAGATATACCCCATGCTGTCACTTCTGGATGGGATGTATCAGACAGACCATTTGCTCTGCTTCAAAAGCCATCTGGTACATCAACTCCCTTGCATATGCTGGAGTCAACAACTTCCTCTTTCTCCAGAGAGATTTTCCCTATCTACATCACATCCACTCCTGGATACTGATCATGAGATGCTGTGGCAGTCTCAGATCTCAAGTGTTACACACATCCATGTGCCAGACAGCTGACAATGCAAGTGCAGAGCTGCCCACACTTCCACAGTGCCAGCAGTGCACGTCACTGTGCTGTAACACATCCACGTCACTCCGCTGTCACATATCCACAGCGCCTCCACCTCCAAGTCAAACAACCAGCACTTGGAAAGTGCAGTTTCCCCTGTCCTGGGAGAGGGAATGTACAATCAGCGAGACAACATGTCCTTAACTGACAACATCACACCAGCTGAGAACCTCAGCATATGCATGGAAAAAAAATGAATGCAGGAAATGCTGGAGGCATACTTGAGGGCAGGTCCCCATTTCCTTTAAGCCGACCTTTGAGCATGTGGCGTGGCTTTACTGCTTTGTAGCTGCCAGTGGCTCTGAGCTTGGTATCAAGTATGTGTCATAGGTGGCTAAAAACCTCAAGTACTACAGCAGGTCCCTGATCTCAAGCACAGGCCAGACCAACACCATCCAAATACATACAAACAAAATAGGACCATTTTGCCAGTTGAGAACATGCCATCCAGTGCCCCTGCTCAGTATGTCAGGTTTATTTTTATTTTGCAGTAACTTCCCTCCTCCACAAGAAAAAAATATCCAACAGCACTTTCACGGTTCAAGCTTGACCTTAGACCCTCCAACAAGCACAACACCTTCACAAGGCCCTGCAAGCACAGCAGGTGTGTAAGCGCCCCGAGCTCTGAAGAAATGCTAAGTCATCTTCAGGTGACCCAAGTGCTGCACTGCAGCACATGCAGGCTATGACTAATGTCCTTTGGGACTGGGAAGGCAAGAGGAGCCAGTAGAATTTGTGGCTGACACCAATTTGGTAGCAATGAACACGTATGATCTGGCAGCAGCTGCTTCATCGAACATCACCTCTGAAGAATGTGATCCGGACCTGCCAGACTCAGCTGGAGACACCAAAGAGACCACCAGGGACAGCAGATCCCGGTGTGTTTCTGTGGTGTTGTGGTGAACTGTGGTCTAACAGGAGTGACCTCATCTTCCCTGTTCACACCAAATGTGCTCATGTAGGAAAACTTGTTAATTGGTGTAACACCACCCATAGAGAGGAAAACCACAAACTTCCTGTGGCAGTAACACACAGACCAGGTAAAAGGACAGGAGTATATGAGACTCATCTTTGAACTGCTGGCAGAAAACAACCAGACCACTGACCACTTCACAATTGTTACGGGTCACTCTTTCTTCTCTTCCACCTCCCAAGTCAAACACAGTGATTGTTCTCTATCCCCCAAAGCCCCACCAGCAGTGCCTCTCGTACCCGCTGACCCCACGGCCACCACTTCCCGAGAGCACTTCATGTAAAGCACAGGCACCAATGGCATGGAGGCTACAGAAATGAGTGGGACTCAAGTGCCCCTCAAAGTCAGCTCCCAGTCCCACCAAAACACTCAGCAGTGAATCAGCAGTTGACTCCCACACCATGTAGATTGAAAGTACTGATAAAATGATCAGAAGGCAAAGGAGCATTAAATCAAACAAGTTGGCAAGTAGCATTTTAACTGAGATGACATTTAAACTGCTCTCTACAACACCCAGCTGTAGAGAAGAGGCAGTTAATGTTTCAAGGCTTTCTCCTTGCTGTTCAATGCTTTCTCTGCTAGTTGGTGTTGTTTAAAGCTTTCTCTGCTAAATGATATTACCTGCTCTGCTGCAGAGTTCCAGCAGAACAAGAGTGACAAAACGGAGTAAAATGTTTGTGATACTGGTAGGCTCTTTGGTTAAAAGAACCACTTTTCCCTGACTTCTAGAGCACAGAACTGCCCACAACTTTAAGGTTCTCTCTGACCAGATTCCCAAAGATCTTGGAGCAGAAAAGCATGTTTTAATACTTCCTGCTCTTCGGTTACTCATGGGAAGCTCCACTTTGTGAAAACTGGCTCCTTCTATTATCATCCTTCCAACTTTTACTACAGCTTTTACCATGGAAGTTGTGTTGCCAGAGCAGAGCACTCAATGGCTTTTCTCGGAGCTGGATTCCAGTGGCTGGTTCCCCACCAGAAGTGAACCTGGCATCTTTACTGTTGTAAAGATTGCTGGCCGAGCTGCTGCGGGAAAGCCAGTTTTGTCTGCCCACACGTTCTCACGACGTGCCCGCTAATCCGCGGTCGTGATGAAGGATGCGTTGCCAGCGCAGAGGGATTTTGGCTCACCAACAGAACCGGAGAAGAACTTCACCTGAACCTTGGGGCAGGGAGATCCCAGCGAGAGCTCGGGGGACGCCCCCGCACCCCCGCCGGCCCCGGGACCCCCGGCCGCCGCTCACCTGATGAGGATGCACTGGTTGCGGGGTCCGCCGCCTCCGCGGCCCAGCATGGCGTGGTATGCTCGGCTGGCCACGGCGAAGATGTGGGGCGGCAGCGCGTCGGTCTGGAGGTGCCGGTACCGCTCGGAGACCTGCGGGGAAGCGGCGGCGGACAGGGGTGAGCGGCCGGGGGGCGCGGGGAGCGGCGGGGGGCGCGGCGCTCACCTCTCTCCCGTAGAGCGGCAGCGGCTGGAAGGGGTTCATGGCGACGAGGATGTCTCCGATGTCGGTCTGTGGGACGGGACAGCCGGTCAGCCGAGCGCCCGCCGCCGCCCCCCGCCCCGGCCCCCGGCACTCACGTAGATGTGCTGCTGCAGGAAGCGCTCCCGCAGCCCGGCCAGCAGCGCCGCCTCGTCCAGCTCGGCCAGCGCCGCCAGGTCCCCGGCCGCGCCG